>PVJS01022497.1:0-30465 GCA_004027185.1 Glis glis
GATCCTCCGGTCTCTGCCTCCCAAAGTACTGGGATTACAAGCATGAGCCACCACGCCCGGCCTTATTTATTTATTTATTTATTTATTGTGCGTACGTGTGTGTGTGTGTGTGTGTGTGTGTGTGTGTGTGTGTATTACTAGGGATTGAACCCAGGGGCATTCTACCTCTGAGCTAACACTCCCAGCCCTATTTTATTTTCTATTTTGAAACAGGGTCTCACTAAGTTGTGGAGTGCCTCACGAGTTGCTGAGGCCGGCCACGAATCTGGGATCCTCCTGTCTCAGCCTCCCAAGTACTGGGGTTACAAGCATGCACCACTATGCCTGGCTTAAAAGGAAATTTAAAATGATAGATTTTTTACTTGCATGTATTAACATGTATAATAATATTAATGCATTTATTAAATCAAAATAAATTTATGTAATAAAAATTTTTAAATCATAAATTATTCAATCATTCATAGATAAGGGCTATTAGCATTTTTGTTATATATTCAATCAGAATCGTTTTTGTACAGAAATAGGGATTTTTAATAAAATAAGATTAGATTATAATACTGTTTCTAAGTTATTACTTATACTCAAGGATATATCACAAACAAAGCTGAAAATAAGCTAACCAGATTATAAATGACACAAAGCTAAGGAGATGAGCTAGTGATGAGAGTCACAATCTATAAGAATCTAGAAAGATCTTGGGCAAGACAGTATAAGTGCAAAGGCCACAGGATCAAGTTTAAACAGAGATCCCCCTGTCTGTTTCAAGACCAGCCTCAGCAACTTAGCCAGAGACCCTGTTTCAAAACAAAACAAAACAAAAAAAGGGTTACAGGTGTAGCTCGGAGGTAAAATGCCCTTGGGTTCAATCTCCAAGTACCACCCCCCCACACACACAAAACAAATAAATAAATAAATAAACAAACAGAGCTATCACTTGGTTTTCAAAATGCTAAAGAAACTTAGGATGCCTCAACCAAAGCATGGTGTTCAATACTGGGAAGGGAAAAGTCTCTGCAGGCGATGCTGACCTGGCTATACCTGGAGTTCTATGTTCAATTTTATGACCAATGTTGGCCATAAGGACAATAAGCAAGATGAATCTATGCCATCTGAGACATAACTGTGGAACCAGAGGTGCTTAGTTGGAAAAAGGAGAGAGAGAGAGAGAGAGAGAGAGAGAGAGAGAGGGAGAGAGTTCTATTCTACTTCCCTGTCATTTCACTGTTATTTCAACAGAGCAGAGGAAGAAGAAAAGATAATCACTGGTCCATATAAAAGATCCAGAGGCAAATAAAAAGCTGCCTTTGGTTAGACATTGTGATGATCAACTTTATGTCAACTTGACTGGGCTAAGGGATGCCCAGGTAGCTCGTAAAACATTATATATGGGTGTGTCTGTGAGGGTGTTTCCAGAGGAGATCAGAGAGAGAGAGCGAAAGAACGAGCGAACAGGAATTCTTAACATACAAATACACAGACAAAGAGCTATTCTGTGAAAGAAGGATTTGATGTGTTCTGCATAACTTCAGAGGGAAAAAATAGTTGGACAATGTTCAGATAATCCTCACAGCACCCTGGGAGGAATATAAACAGCTGAGCTGCCCAAGAGTGGCACACACTGCCTTTGTGGTGAGGAGTCCTCTCTCTCTCTCTCTCTCTCTGCAAATACTTAAGCACAGGTAGAATAAGGAATATTGTAGGGGGACCCCTGCCACCTGTGAATCCCTTGAAGAATCCTATGGTCCCTTCAAACTCTAAAGATCATAAAATAAAGTAAAAGAATATTGGCCAACAAAATAAATAACGTTCACTCTTGATTTGTGGGTTGGTGCAAATGTGGATGTCTGAGTATATGGGGGCATTAAATTATATTTTACAATATTTATATCTTGGGAATGTTCTCTTAAAATATATCTTGAGCTTAAATCGTTTTTTTAAGAAAAGGGAATTGCCTGCTTACTTCTCCATGATGTTAAGGAGAGAGACAGACTGAGTGTGAATTCTAGTTGTGTATCATACCAGCAGAATAACCTTGAGCAATGACGTTGAACCCACAGAGTCTTATTATCCTTATTTCAAAAGTAAAGAAACAACATACACTCAAGGGACCATTGTGGACTTACTACTGTCACACTGCCTGGTATGTATTAGGTACTTAACGGAAATTTTATCATCATCATCATTATTATTATTATAATTATTATACTGATCTTTTCCATCCCTTTCTCAGTACCCCCTCCCTGTCTCCTTTGTCCTCTTTCTCCCCAGTATCTCTTCTCATTCTCTAACTTTATCTTTCAAGGTGCTACCAGCTTATCTCTGTGTCAATATACATCTGTCTCATCTCTTCTCTGCTTCTAGAAGTGGTGTTTAAGGAAGATTAGACTGGCAGGGGTGTGCAGGATATAGAACGTAAACAGGATGGTACAAGGGAAGAAAGTGGAGTGAGAGAGTGTAGGAGGACCAGCACAGCCAGCTCTTTCCCCACCTCCAATCCTCCACCCCTGTACCCCCCCCAAAAAAAATAAGAGGAACAAAGGAAGCGAGGCCCGTAAGGAGAAGACACTATCGAGAGAAGAGGGATGGAAGCTCTGGGTCACAGCCGGGTCGCACACTGGAAAGGGTCAGAAGGAAGTAAGAAGCAAGAGAGAAACCACCGGCCCAGAGCAAGTGCGACGAGAGAGATAGATGGTCTTTAGAAAAGATAACAAACGAGTATCCGATAACTTTAATTTTCTGGGCCTTGGTGAGCTTTGCCTAAGCTTCAACTAAATGGAAATATAAATAGCTGAGAAAGAAGCCAGTGGATAGGAACTGACATAATGGACTATATTGACTCTCCGAGAGATATAAGGTACCTTCTTAAAAGCATAATATTTTACATGGTCATTTGTCAGGCTTCCTCTGGGGGAACGCTCTCCTTTGGGGGAGGTAAGTGGATTGACTAAGCTTAGTGTTTTGTTTAAAGTGCACCCTGCATTGTATTAGAAATCAGATAGCTTTGCCGAGCAGATGGGAAGGGGAAAGAACACAAGCCCCCACGCCCTGCTTCCTCTCCCCTGAGGGGCCCTCCTTAGCTGACTTCCCTACTGAGGACCCAACACCCACTTTACCCTTCATGCCTCTCTCCAACCCATCGCCTCTCCATCGGGTCCCTGTTTGAAGGAACCAAGCCATTTGTAATCTTCCTGCTCTCACAGGGTAGAACCAATCCACAGGCCCTGCAGATATTTCCCCAAGGACACCATCAGCTGGTTAAATCTCTCACGCTGCCCCGGTGCATACTCACTGATGCACCCTTGCTTCAGGAGCTGAGCTGGCTCCCACCACCTCTGCACTCAGTGCTGGAGCTTCCCTCACCATCCCAGCCCCTCCTCTCAGTGTCTACACCACAGTTCTTCGGTGGACTGGAAGCTTCTTAAAAAGACCAGATGCAAAGGCCAACACTAAGAATTCCCAGGAATAGGATCTGAGGATCTGTGCTTTCTCAAGTCCACAGCTCACTCTGATGTACAACATCACAACATCCGTGGGAACTGATGGGCTCTGCACCAATGGGGTTTAAGGGGGACTTACTACATATTGCTGGATATTGTATGTTCATTTTTTCATGAGCTGGATCTAGTCTCCAAACACAAAACAGGCTCTCCTTCTAGATTGGGACCCCAAAATTTTCTTCTTGAGAGTTCCTTTCCTTGGCACTGTGAGAAGTATTAAAAAATGTCTGCTATGATGATGCTATGATAATTTGGGTTTGTTAACTTTAGAGGATGGCCAGTGGAAGACATGAAGGTTTTACATAACTTCATATTAGTCAAGTTACAAAGATGACCAATCTCTGCTGTTCAGTCCTTGAAGATTTACTTTCAGGTTAGAGCTTTGAGAATTTCCCACCCAGCTTTTCCATATTCCCCAAAGAATGCAATAACATCAGTGCTCCTCACCCTCCACAGAAACTTATTCCTATACTTCTACTACCTCAGTGAAACAATATCTTGGGTTCAAAATTACCATATCACTAAAGTTGTCACCTAAGTCCTCCAATCTCTCCTACTGCTTCATCTCTTATGAGAAGAAGTTATGGAGTCAAACGTCCTTTGACTCCACCGTGAAGAAGGATTCCATGCACGTCTGTCTGCACCCAAGAGACAGCAAAGTTACAAAAGTGTAAGAGTTGGTGTTCTATTCTACTTTCCTGTCATTTCACTGTTATTTCAACAGAGGAGAGGAAGAAGAAAAGATAATCACGGTCCATATAAAAAATCCAGAGGCAAATAAAAAGCTGCCTTTGGTTAGACATTGTGATGATCAACTTTATGTCAACTTGACTGGGCTAAGGGATGCCCAGGTAGCTCGTAAAACATTATATATGGGTGTGTCTGTGAGGGCGTTTCCAGAGGAGATCAGTGTTGGAGTTGGTAGACTGAGTAAAGGCCATCCTCACTAACCTCCCATCTCTGAGAACCCAAGAAGAACAGAAAGGTGGAAGAAGAGCAAATAATCTCTTTCACTCTTCTTGAGCTAGGGAATCCATCTTCTCCTGCCCTCAGACATCAGAGTTTCTATTTCTTCAGCCTTTGGACTGTGGGACTCACACCACCAGCTTTTCTGGCCCTGGTAGACAGCACAACTGTGGGACTTCCCAGCCTCCACAATTGTTTAAGCTAACTTACACAGTAAACCTCCTCGTTCTCTACCTACCTACCTATCATCTCCTTTCTCTCTGGAGAACTCTCATACTAATACAGGTACATACCATATGTTCCCAGTGATGACTAACAAGGCTGATGTGTCAAACCCAGGAAAGAGGAGGACGCCTTGTGTTGGAAAATAAGTAGCTCTGGGGCCGTGTTCACATACATCTTCATTTCACGGATGGGAGTCGAATGACGTCAAGGTCATTCAGCACGCAGAACAGCAGTCTCAAAATCTGACAGTGTTAAACATGGTTTCCAGTGAGAACATAAGATGATTGTGTAGAAAGTGTTTTTCTGTCTGACTTGCACTTTTGCTCAGCCTTAGACTCCACTGTGAAGAAGAAGGATTCCACGCACGTCTGTCTGGCCCCAAGAGACAGCAAAGTTACAAAAGTGTAAGAGTTGGTGTTTCCTGTCATTTCACTGTTATGTCAATGGGCAGAAATGCTGGTGCTGTTCACTGTTAGTTTTTCTTTCTTCCTTCCTCCTTTCCTTCCCTTCCCTTCCCTTTCCCTGTCCCTTTCTCTTTCCCTTTTCCCTTTTCCCTTCCCTTCCCTTCCCTTCCCTTCCCTTCCCTTCCCTTCCCTTCCCTTTCCTTTCCTTTCCTGTATGTGGTACTGGGGATTGAAGCCAAGGGCATTCTACCTCTGAGCTACACCCCAACATCTTTTTTATTTTATTTTTATTTTGAAACAGGGTCTTGCTAGGTTGCTGAACCTGGCCTCGAACCTGCAATCCTCCTGTCTCAGCCTCCCACTGGGCTTACTGGAGTTTGCTATCACGCTCAGCCTGTTAGTCCAGTTTCAATATCAAATTCTCACCAGTTGACCTAAGAGCTCAATTCTGATCCAGATGGACCGCCACTCATGAAAATGTACCAATTCTAAATCCTATCCATGCTTCCCCTTCAATATTGAGTCCAGTGCCATCCTCCCTTTTTGTAGTTCCAAACCCAAAGATGTGCTAATTTTCTGCAGACAGACAGTCTTTCCCCCATCTCTGCCCCTCTTTATAATCTACCTGTACTTCAAAGCTTCATTCCAGTAATATCTTCTTTACAGGGCTTTCTCCAATAACGTATGCTCAAATTGATCACATGGCACTATTTTAAACACCACAGCATGGAGTCAACTGCACAGGTTAACCATCTGCTTTTTATTTCTAGGTGTTTGTGTTTTGTCTCCTTAAATAGACTGCAATTCTATCAGGATTTTTTTTTTTTTTGGTACTGAGGATTGAAACCAGGGACAACTACCTCTGAGCTACACCCTCATCCCTTTTTATTTATTTATTTATTTTGTTTTGAAACAGTGTCTCACTAAGTTGCTGAAGGTCTCACTAAGTTGCTGAAGGTCTCACTAAATTGCTGATACTGGTCTTGAACCTGCAATCCTCCTATCTTAGCCTCCCAAGTACTGGGATTACAGGCATGCACCATGGCACCCGGCTTATATCTTGATTTTAATATCAACCAGACACATCTTCCCCACATAACATTTTTGTGACCTTGAGACAGTTGCTTATCCATGCCTCGATTTCCTCTCCATAAAATGGAGATAATATAACATGTGAGTTTTGAGTAATGTAATTGCTCCTTGAGTGTTAGATGTGATTAATGATAAACCGTGACTAATACGATGGCTGCTCAATGTCACAGTGCATGACTAAGCCTCTGACTTGAATGACCTTTGTCTCCATCATTTGTGATAGCTTGAACTTTCTGTAAAGTTCTCAAAGCTCGTGATGGAATAAAGTCTTTTCATACAGACATAACACACACGTACTTATTTGTACTATATATATACAAAGTACAAAGTACATATACATATCTTCCTACTTCTAAGACTAGATAGTTAATACCAAAAGTCAAGTTACCAAATGAAAAGAATCTGGCTCCTGAGAAACACGGACCCTCTGGTAATCCCCTGTACCTCCTGCAAGGTACCGCTTGGGAAGCCTCAGGAATTATAATCCTGGAAACATTCTTACTCAACTTCCCCATCACATGGAGACTTAGAACGAAAATCAAAAATTGCTAGTGGCTTGGATCCAGCTGTATGTGTCAGCAGCCTAAGACACAGGACTTCTGGGGTGGAAGCGCCCATCCAGTGCACCTCCCTTGTCACCTGCAGGTGCCTGGCCTTGCTGCTAGTCCAACCTTAGTACTCAGGAGTGAAGCTGCACAGATATTTAGTGGAGAGAGAGGAGCCACCTACCATACTGTTCTGGACTGAGTTGTGTCTTTTCAAAATTTATATGCTAAAGCCTTCATGTCCAATGTGACTGTATTTGGGAAATACATTCTTTAAGGACGTAAATGAGGTCATAGAGTGAGGCCCTAAAGCAATATAGCTCACGTCCGGAGGACAGACACCAGAAATGACCAGCAGGGCACACAGCAAGAAGACAGCCACCTGCAAGCCTAGGAGAGAGGCCTCCAGAGACACCCACCCGACCTTCCCACCACCTTCATCTTGGACTTCCAGCCTCCAGAACTGTGAGCTGATCATTTCTGTTATTGAAGCCTTCCAGTCTGAACTCCTACAAAATGATTCTCTATATTAACAAGCATGTCTTCAAATAGACCAAACCACTGAGGGTCCCATTGGAGGGAATAGCTCCGACACTCAAATCCGGGCAGCTTAGCAGGAAGGAGGGACGCTGATGGGAGATGGGAGAGGGCGCTCCAGCACGCAGAGTGCTGCCAAGGGAGGCAGGTGAGAACAGGCGCGGAGTGGGCAGCCCTGGGCAGCTCCATTTGCAGGGGCCATGGGGCTTCCGCATTGAGAGGGTCAGAGGCAGCAGGCTCTGGACACCCACTCCCTTTGTGGCTCACCTTGGTCAAGGCCCTGGGGTGGCAGGGGATGGAACCCCGCTGGCCTGCTGTCCCCTCCCCACTGCGAATCTTGCCTTCCAACGCTCTCATTATCAAAGTTTCCAGGAACCGGTTCTGATCTGATTCCTGGGCTGCACTTAAGCTGCGTATGTAAAGTAATTAACTGCCCTGACCGGAAGTGCTGTGTCAGCACACTCCAAGCCCTGCTCTCTGCAGTCTCCTGACGTCTTCAAGAAAAACATAGCCAGCAATCTTTCTGAGGCTGGCGGGGTCAGGGCTTGAAGGGGCCAGGACTCCAAGAAATACAGCACTTGGAGATTTTTGGCACTACTTGCATTCCATTCCTACATTTCTAAGTACATGTAAACATCACCGAGCACCTCACCCATAGGATGATGCAGGAGTCCAGAGAATGGAGTTTACCATGGGTCTATGCAAATAACTTCTAAGCTGATTGCTTTCTAACTCCAATACCCTATGTTATCAGTCTTGCAAGTCTGTTTTCCTTTTTTAGGAAGTGTGAGGAAGTCAGGCATGGTGGGTCATGCCTGTAATCCCAGCACTTGGGAAGCTGAATCAGGAGGATCACAGGTTCGGGGCCAGCCTTAGCAACTTAGTGAGACCCTGTTTCAAAATTTAAAAGAAAAAAAAATCTGGGGGTATGGTATCTCAGAGGTAGAGTTCTTGCCTAGAAAGTGTGAGGATTTTAGGTGGTGAAATATACAGAGATTGCCAGACCAAAGTCTGAGTTTATATTTTGATCTTCTGAGCGACCTGGCTAGACCCGTGGCCTTTGGCATCCATGCCCCTTCCTGGGTCTCAGTTTCCTTGTCTAAAAATAACGGGGATAGCCGGGCGTGGTGGCGCATGCTTGTAATCCCAGTACTTTGGGAGGCGGAGACTGGAGGATCCAGGTTCGCGGCCAGCCTCAGCTCTCTCTCTCTCTCTCTTTCTCTCCCTGTCTCTTTCTCTCGCTCTCTCCTTAGTGAGGCCCTCCGCAACTTCGTGAGACCCAGTTTCAAAATAAAGTATAAAAATAGGGCCGGGGGTGTAGCTCGGAGGTAGAACACCCCTGGGTTCAATTCCCGGTACTACAAAAAAATATATATAAAAATAACGGGGATAAACTTTATCATCTATAAAGTCCCTGTCAATTACAGAATTCTGGGATGCTATTTAAAAAAAAATCCTTGGGGACAAAAAAAAGTGTGTGTGTGTGTGTGTGTGTGTGTGTGTGTGTGTGTACATGCATCCTCTTAGCTCTTCAGGAAATAAGTGGGCAAGGTCACGTGTTCACCAAAATGGCTCTGTCATTCTTGCTTTGATTTGTTGGGCTGTGGGTAGCACCCCTTGCCATGGTGCCTCTCCCCACACACTTAATCATGTAACCAGCAAAATGTGTGATGTTTGGCAAACAGTGAAAACACACCTGGGGAGTAGAGAAAGGTCCTCAGAGAGGCCACTTCAGAGAGGTGGCTCTAAACTGCACATACCCCTCTGGCTGCACTGCAATGCCAGGCCCAGCACGGCCGTCCCGGGGACACAGAGCCACACGGCACCTTGCACTCGCTGCCCCAGGGCCATGTGCTGTCCTGCTTGCCGGGACACCAAGATGCACCACACGTGCCAATCCCTGGATCATAGTCAACCTCAAACAGCATCCAGTGGAGATTAAATAAAAGTTTACCAGGTAAAACCCAAATGTGATAGAACTTCCCAACAACAAGAGGACTTGGAAGAGTATATTAAAATAAGGAGGAGGAGGAGGAAGACCTGGCCGAAACAAGGCAGCCTTTGAAAGCTACCCAGTGGCTCCTTTAATTAAGGACAGTCTCCTTAAATTACATCCGTTTATCTTACCCATTTCAGGGTAGTCCAGGGTGAATAATATGTTTGTTTCTGGTTGAGGAGATGCCAAGTCGAAGGCAGTTTTTGGTTAATAAAACTGCCCTATGCCACCAGCCAGAAATCCTGTCTAATTTTAAGAGACCAAGAAAAACTAGGTTGGGCCTGATCTTCAGGAATGAGAGGACCTACTAATCCACAGAGCTTGCGTTTCACAGCACACTCACGGCAAGTGAGAAGTAGGGGTCAATGGCATTTGGACCTACTCTTCTGTTCTTTAAGCCTTTTTCACCTGATTTCACATAGGACTAACATCATGGCTCTTCCTGATGTAGTCTGTCTATGGCAGCCAGACAAATTATTCCAGAACTTATTTTTCCCCTGCTCAAGAATTAGCAGTGGATATAATAATAATAATAATAATACTTCAGTTCTCAATTCTGACCAAGACTTTGTGCCAATCAATCACATTCTATCCCCATCTCCCTGTTTTCCCGCTCCTAAGCTAAACTTCCAACCAGACAGGGCTCCTCTTCAGTATCCCTGGAGATCACAGACTTTCCCCCTGTTGTATCCTCGCCCCTGCTGGTTTCTAGTTGATTTTTCCAAATCACCGCTCCACCCTCAACTCCTAACAGAGAACCCGGCATGTGGAAGGCAATTACTAAGTGCACGCTGCCGTGAGTGGTGGCATGAGCCTGTAGTCCCAGTACTTGGGAGACAAAGACAGGAGGCTCACAGGTTCAAGGCCAGCCTCAGCAACTTTAGCAAGACCCTGTTTCAAAAAACAAAACAACAACAACAAAAAAGGGCTGGGGTGTAGCTTGGAGGTAGAATTCCCCTGGGTTCAATGCCCAGTACAAACAATAATAATAATATGTTGAAAAAAGAAAGAATGAACAAAGAATGGACAATGTTTGAAAATGGCTCCACAGCCTCTACTAGTCTATATTCTAGTTTTTCCTGCAAGGCTACTTCAAGTAGAGCCTGCCCTTGAATCCTTCAGTTCTCCTCTCCCACTAACCTCTCTGGTCTCTCAAAGTAACGGGGACCGTATTAGTTCTTAGAGGACTAATTTGACTGTTTCTTGCTTTTCTCAGAGTGCCTAGCCTAGAGCTAGTCTCTCATTGGATTTCCCTAATGCTCTATATGAAGAAAGAAGTGGAAGTCGGTGTTCAGGAGACCTGGATGCCGTGTTTAAATTTCAGTGATATCTGAGGCCGGGCGTGGTGGCGCACGCTTGTAATCCCAGTACTTTGGGAGGTGGAGACCAGAGGATCCGGGTTCGCGGCCAGCCTCAGCTCTCTCTCTCTCTCTCTCTCTCTCTCTCTCTCTCTCTACTTAGTGAGGCCCTCCACAACTTTGTGAGACCCGGTTTCAAAATAAAGTATAAAAAATAGGGCCGGGGGCGTAGCGCGGAGGTAGAACGCCCCTGCATTCAATCACCAGTACCGCAAATAAAATAAAATAAAATAATAAAATAAAATAAAATAAAATAAAATAAAAAATAAATTTCAGTGATATCTGAAACTGGGATGACTGAATTAAATGACACTTCTCTCTTCTCTCCCAAACCTGTGTGACATGGTCCCCGTCTGCCCTCCGTTGGCTATCTCTGCACTTTCAGCCTGTGGTCAGAGGACAGGGTTGGAGCCACAGTCTCGGCTCATCACAGATGTGAACTTCCTAGCTGTGAGACCTTGGGCAAGTTACTTACTGTCTCTGTGTTCTCAGTTTCTTCAGCATAGACTCATGGTGAAGGTTAAATAAATTACACTGCTTTGAACATTACCAATACATAAAATGACCAATTAATATTGCCTGTTATGATACCCCAGCCACACTGACCTTCTAGTACCTCAAACACATTTTCTATCCTAGTGTCTATCCAAGACTTTCTATCTCGGAACTTTTATACACGTTATTCTTTGGACCTGGAACCTTTTCCTCGCTCATTCTTCTCCTTCAGGTCTCACATTAAATGGTTCCTTGTCAAGGAGGCCCTTCCCGCAGCTCCACACACGCCAGCATGGCACTCATCGCATTTGGAATTCCGTGCTCAGTGGTCATTTTTCCAGATTAGACTCTACACTCTCAAGGCAAGGAGGTGACGTGATATATTCATCCCATTTATCCCTGGATACCCAGCACCTCACACAGAGATTACAAATAATATTTCTTAGGTAGCTAGATCAATGAACTGTAAAGAGGGAATGGGGTAGGTTCATGGGAGTGACAATCCCAGGCTTCGGGACAAAGTTATATCTGATAATGAAATTGCACAATGCAAGATAAAGTAGATTAGATTAGCCACCTGCAGCCCAAACAGCAAGCAGGTAGTTCAGAGATGGGGCAATACCCAGGCCCAGGCTAGGTTCAGTGGAGTGGACCAGTCTTTAACATAAACTTTGGAAAACAGGGATGCAGAAAGTTCAGCAGTGTGTTGGCTAGCAAGTATTTTTGTCACCTGTACTAGATCATCATGGCGCATGTTCCAAAAGTTTTTCTCTGCAAAGTCAGCTAGGAATCTCATTGCCTAGATAAGTTTAGTAATACCTCCTTTTGGCACATACCTGAAAAACAATGGTTTACCCATGCTGTTGCCCTCTTTTGCTTATTTGGCAAAAGAAGAGTGGCAAGTGGGAGATGGAGACCAGTAGGTTAGCATCACATGCCAAAAAGGAGGAGAGAAGAAAATACGTGTCCATGGCAGGCAAATGACCCCTCCCCATCTACCTTTGGAGTAGAAAATAGCTCAGCATTAAATATTAAAGGGTGAACTTGCTCAGTGCTACAAATACCCCAAGCCCAGTTTCTGAAACACACTTACACATTTCTAAGTCCCTTAACTAATCAGAGGAAGTTGGAGCCTCATGACATTGTAGATAACTCTAACAAGCATGCTTTAAAGGAGTTAAAGAAATGTGTTGATTGGAGTGAGTCAGGAGCATGCACCATAAGACGACATATTCTCAAACGGGGGCGGGGGCGGTTCTGTTGTGGAGGAGAGGGAGGATCAGGACATGAACCTGGGCCTGTGGGGGATCGGGACCTTTCTCCAGAATCTCGGCCTCAAAACTTACTCATCAGATGGTCTTTACAATGTCTTGTTTGGACAGAGCGGAAGGCACCCACCCGCATTTCAATTTGTGCTCCTCGGACTCCAGCAGGTGGGACAAATACTAAGGCACAGGAAGTGGCAGAGATGGGGGCACGGGAGGAAAAGGCAGAGGGTCCTGGGGCCGCCTTTTGAGCCACAGAGAGAGGAGAAAAGGCATCCTGCTGGCTTCTGCACAGTGGGAAAGAGGAACGAAAGCTCCTTCAATGAATTCACGCTGACAACTTTTGTGAGGAACCCCTGCGTTTGATCTTGAAAACATGTCACGATCCTCTCGATAGCTTTGAGAAGAGAATGGGTAAAAAGTGAACTTCCTTTTGATTCTCTTATCAAGAGTAAATCAAGTTCAGCTTTGCCAACCTCCCTTCCTGGGCCCCAGAGATCACGCTGGCCATTGAGAGATTCCATGAACGTGAGGAAAGGGAACCTGTTTGGGACTCAATGTACTCCTCCCCGAAGGGAACCTGACTCTCCCTGGACACCATCACAGCCTCCGGTGCAGAAGCGTCTCGCCTTTCCAGGCAGGCCAGCCAGCAGTGAGCCCTCCCTGACCCCAGCACCGCACAGTGCTTCTCTTCCAAAGGAACCGAGCTGGGCAGGAAGACGAGAAGAAAGATCAAGCCCCGGGTCAATGGGCCCCGCCAGTCAGGCTCGCTGGCTTCCCAAACTGGGCTCTGCCGGTGTCCCTCCAGGCGACCTGTCCACGTTGCGGCCTGTTTCTAGACCCTGGACCCCACTTTGTGCAGTGGGGATATGATCTCACCCCCACCTCTCTCACTGATTTAGCATGAAGATGCTGACATTCTGCTTGTCACCAGGCAGCACCGAGGTGGCCGGCCTGCAGCCCAGATTCTGTAACGTGAGGCATTAGGATGGAGACATGAGGAGGCGTTAGGATGGAGGCATGAGGATGGAGATCCTAAGAAGGATCCTTAGGATCTCCATCAGGGCTTGCTTTAAAAAGAAAGCACACTTCTTATCCAAATAACTGACAGGCTTGAAAAAGACAAAACTAGGTATTTTCGGTGAAAAGTTTAAAAAATCTCCAAAATCTTATACTTTGTATGTATGGCCTACTCAAAAAATAATTATTTACATATTAAAAAATCTGAGCAATCCTTTGGGAGCTTTCCCACTAATTCCTAATGTCTAATTTTACATCAAGGGTTAAACTTCTGCATTCCTTTTGACTAGACTGATGCTTTGCAATTGATTAGTATTCTCTTACTTTATAATCAATAATTTTCCCCCAAGATAGCGTAACTCAGGGACTTGCACTGCCCCGGATGGCGAGATGTCCCTTCTACTTCAGCCATGGGTCTTCATCATGAGTGACCTCAGAACATATGAAATATCCTTTAGGGACTTGTTTAAAAACCTTTTGTGTACATAAATTTAGAGCAAATAATAGCCTCGTCCATAAAAGTCATGAGACCTTAGAGATTATCTCATCCAATTATGGATGAGATAACTAAGGCCCAGAGAGGTGAAATAAATTGCCCAAATGGAGAGAACTAATTGGTGTCAGAACCAAGTTTAGAATTAAAGTTTCTGGAAACTCACTAAAATGCATTTTCCAATATATTATATTTCTATTCAAATCAGGTCAATGAATATTTACTGGGTGCCCAGAAGACAAGAGGCACCAGGCTCAGTGCAGCGATGAATACAAAAATGAATCAGATATTCCTGCCATCCTCCAGGGGCTCCGCCTAGGTGAAGAAAGACACTGAAGGAAGCTTGAGATAAACTGCAATATTCCAGTAAGAGGCTGGCAGAGATCCAAACCAGAATAATCTTGATTCGAGATTTAGGAAATTTAGTGAAGAAGGTTTGTTCTGAGCTGAGCCCTGAAGGATGAGTGGAATTTTGATAGGCCATCATCGAGATAGAGAACATTCTAGAAGCCCAGGCATAGCTGCAAAGGCAGATGGATTTTTGAGCTCTCGGTTGTTTGTACTAGTGGACTAGAGAAGGCTTGTCTGCATCTGGGATGATCAGGTGCACAGTTCAGCACTTTGAGCTGGCGTGGACGTCGAGTTAAACTTATTTGGTGTACTGCCCCTTTTCAGGGAAAAAACAAAAATTACTCAGTGCCCCCTGGAAATCTACTTTCTTTAAGTGAATAAAGAAAGATGCAGAGCCGGGTGTGTGGTGGCGCACGCTTGTAATCCCAGTACTTTGCGGAGGCGGAGACCGGAGGATCTGGGTTCGCGGCCAGCCTCAGCTCTCTTGCTTTCTCTCTCCCTGTCTCTCTTTCTCTCTCTCTCTCTCTCTCTCTCTCTCTCTCTCTCTCTCTCTCTCCTTAGTGAGGCCCTCCGCAACTTTGTGAGACCCGGTTTCAAAATAAAGTATAAAAAATAGGGCCGGGGGCGTAGCGCGGAGGTAGAACGCCCCTGCGTTCAATCCCTGGTACCGCAAAAAAAAAAAGAAAGATGCAGTAACAAACTTGCATTCTTTTATATATCTGTATTTCATTCCAGTGGCCCCTTGGGGGGGGCGGTACAACCCACTTTGGGAGTCTGTGGCAGCCTCTGATCCGTAACAAGTAGTAGCATGGGCCATGGGGTTTGCTAATTGCCCCCAAAGCTGAATCATTCGGGCGAATATCCCATCACATCCCATCATAGACCAGCAGTGTGATTTTGCTCAAGCTATTTAACACCTCTCTGTCTCAGTTTCCTCAGCTGCAAATTAGGGCTCTTAACAACATCTATCTCCTAAGATTGTTGAGAGAGTTAAATTCATTAATATAGGAGCCGCTCAGAACAATGGGTCCTGGTAGGTGCTAGCCGTCCTGCCTGACTGAAGATAGTAGTTTCTTTAAAATCAAAGATCCTTGAGAGGCAAGCAATGTTTATGAAAGGCTCCTGTTCTGTTACTCAGCTGTGAATGGGGAGAATACCTTGGCACTTGGTTCTGTGATGAAGTACTGGCAAGAGTGCTTGGGTAGATCCCACAGGGTCGTTGCCCCCAGTGCCCTGAGTCACCTCTGCTAGCTGATCCCAGGGTCTCGATGTGGCCCCGGGGATGCTCCTCACCTGAGATGATGGGTTTGGCCCTACCTAGAACTGCAGTCAGTCTGCCCTCAGTAATGCCCACAGAAGTCACGTGGGGCTCAAGTCTCCATGGCTCAGAATAGACTCCAGCTTCACCGTGGGCTCCCTTGTGCTAATGGTTTCATGTATTCTAGATTGCATTACTACCAGGAATCGATTTTCAGCTCTTTAAAAATCAGTCTATTTTGGTCATCTTTCCCCACTCTTAGAGCTGTATTTATTTCCCAGAATGTGTAGCAGCTCTTGGACAAAATAAATTCTGATTACTGAAATGGAAGCAGTCTTCTGTCCAGTTGTGGGGAAAGCTGGGAGGTTTTCCTTGGGAAATTCCTTTGTAGGTCAAAGCAAAGGAAATTCGTTTCTCTCCTGCGGCGAGCCCAAAGTGAAACAGTGCCACATCCAGCTGAGATTTGAGAGCTTCAGTAGAAGAGGTCATGTGGGTAGAGCTCCAAGGTTCATACAGGAGCACCGTTCAGTATGGTAGCCATGAGCCGGGGATGACTCAGAGAGCACGCACGTGAGATGTGGTTGATGTGACAAAGGAACCGAATTTCTAATTTTACTGAAGTTTAATTAAATTGGGGCTGGGGTTGGAGCGCAGAGATAGAGTGTTTGCCTAACATGTGTAAGTCCCTGGGTTAGATCTTCAGCACCAAAAAAAGTAAATCAAACATAAATATTTAAATATAAATTATTTTATTGTAATGTTGACAATTGAACCCAGGGCATCACACATGCTGGGCAAGCACTCTACCACTGAGCCACATCCCAGCCCAAATCTCTGGAAAACCCTTTAAGTTTGGGAGAATTTGGGGATGTGAATCTACTTAATCAATTATAACTAGTATGTAATCTAAATACATATCAGTTATTTATTTATTTATTTATTTATTTATTTATTTATTTATTGTGGTACTGCGGATTGAACTCAGGGTCATTCTGCCTCTAAGCCATATCCCCAGGCCTATTTTATTTTAATTTTTGTGTGTGTGGTACTGGGGATTTAACCAAGAGGCATTCTACTTCCAAGCTACACCCCAACCCTTTTTAAATTTTGAAACAGGGTCTCACTAAGTTATGGAGGGCCTTGCTAAGTTGCTGAGGCTGTCCGGGAACCTACAATCCTGCTATCTCAGCCTCCTAAATATTAGGATTACAGGCATGCACCACCGTGCTCAGCTCATATCAAGTATTTCTGTTGAGAATTTAGCATCCAAATTGAGATGCGCTATAATTGTAAAATATACTGGATTTCATAAACTTAGTATAAAAAATAATGTAAAATACTTCCTTAATATTTTAAACGATCTGGGCATGTTGGTGCATACCTGTAATCCCAGAATTTGGGAGGCTGAGACAAGAGGATCTCAGGTTCAGGGCCAGCCCAAGCAACTTAGTGAGATCCTTAGCAACTTATGAGACCCTGTTTCAAAATTTTAAAAAGAATTTTTAAAGGACTGAGGGTATAGACTGGGTACTGGGTTCAATTCCCAGTACCAAAATAAAGATAAATTGAAATGATAATATTTTGGTTATGTTGGGTTAAATAAAATATATCATTAAAATTAAGTGTATTAACTTTTTTCTTAGACAATAAAACTTACTTTTATTGAGTGTCTTAGAAGAACTGAAATCACACACATGGCTTACATATTTCTATTTGGCAGTACTATTACAGCACAGTTTCAAATATAGTAATCCATTTGCTCCGTACTATTGTGACCAACCTCATGAGTTGGTCAAAACTGACATTATTATCCCTTTTTGTGTTTTTGTGCAGTATTGGGGATCAAACCCTGGGCCTCACACATGCTAGACAAGTGCTCTGACACTGAGTCCATCTCAGCCCGTTGTCCTGCTTTAAAGATACGGAAACACAGGTTCAGGCAACTGTGACTCACAAATCTTGGAAGGAGAGCCAGAGCCAACGCCACACTTCTGATTGATAGCGAGGGTACCAGCCAGAGCACCGAGTTGGCTTACAACTGGGCATGAAACTTTAGAAAGTCCTCTTGGACTCTCCAAGGGAACTTTGAGTTCTGCACAAAGCAGTTAAACAAACCTAACCAACCTCAAGGAGTAACTGCCCAAGCAAAGGTCACGCGACCGTGCAGTCACCTGCAACGTGCACACTGCATGTGTTTGGCCTTCATGTCTAATTGGGGATCCTTCAGAAAGCATCTCTATGCACAAATAGTCTGTAATGTATCATAGGCCCCTCTCTCTGTATCCTGCAGAGGAATCTGAAGAGGAAAATCTGCCCCATAATTGCAAGACCAAACAGCAAACTTACTAACCCGCGAAAGTACGAAAGTACGTAAGAAAAATGAAGTATAAACACTGAACAATGTGAACATTCTCACTTCCCTCAGACTACTAAAATATTTAATAGTATATGATTTTGTAACTTTTATCATGCATAAAAATGTTATTGTATTTTTGCTTTGGTTACATTTTTTCTAATTATTAGTGGAGTTGAACATTTCCTTGTACTGTTTATTGGCTGGTTATTTGAATTTGCCCTTCTGTGAATTTCCACTGCCTTATCTTTCCCATTTCATCTACTGAGCTTCTCATTTTTATTGTTGATTAGCAACTTGCTTTGATGACTTACTTGAATGTTCTAAATATTACTCTCATCAGTTTTTTACCCTGAAGTATCTTCCCTCGATCTGTCACCAATAAGACCCAACACTTCTATTGAGCTTTTCTATGGGGTCCCTGGTGAAGCAGTAATCATATATTTTTTATGTTCATTTATTGGTGCATTGTAATTATACATTTTGATATATGTCAGGGTATGAACATCATATATGCACACATTGCTCATTTAGCCCTCCCTCCAGTCCCACCCTATTCCCTCCCCCTTCCCTCCCTTTCATGCTCCGGACAGTGATCGAGTCTTATCAGTTTGTGTATGTACATCATGTGCTATAGTGTGTTTCCCTCCACCGCCCTCCCAACTCCCTCAGTTAAGTCACCTTCTTTGTCCATCTAAAGATTTCTTCTTCTTCCCTTCTAAGTCCCTTCTAAGTCCCATTCTATCTAGCTCCCACAGATTAGGGGGGACATCCGACTTTTTACTCTTAGTGACTTACTAATATCACTTAGCATAATGTTCTCTAGTTCTCTCCACTTCCCTGCAAATGATGTGATTTTGTTCTTCTTTGTGGCTGCGTAAAATTCCATTGTGTACATATCCCATAGTTTTATGATCCATTCATCTGTTGATGGACACCTTGGCTGGTTCTAAAGCAATTGTGAATCGTGCAGCTATAAACATAGATATACATGCATTAGTCTGGTAGTTGGGTTTTAGTTCTTTGGGGTAGATGCCTAGAAGTGGTATTGCTGGGTCATACGGTAGGTTCATTCCCATTTATATATTTCATATATGTAATCATATATTTGATATAGTTACTTCATCAGTTTTGTTTTATAACATTTTCTTTTTAAAATCAACTTTACTGAGCTATAATTTACATACAGTAAGATGCACCTTTAAAGGACACAGTTCAGTGATTTTTAGACAAATAAATCACCCATGTAAGCCCCACACAATCAAGAGGTAGAACATGCCCCATCTCTTGAAAAAGTTCCCTCATATCCTTAAAAGTCAAGGGTCCATCCTCACCTCAGGAAACCGCTGTTCTGCTCTCTATTGCTATAGATGAGTTTCGTGTGTTCTAGAAATTCATGCACGTGGAATCATACCGTCCGTGCTACTTTTCATTGCTCCTATCAATCGGCATAGGTTTGGGAGCTACCGCTACGTTGTGAGGATCAGGGTAGGTATTTATCCATTTTACTCTGCTGGACATTTGGTTCATTTCCAGTTTGGGGTTTTTATAAATAAGGCATTAAGAACATTACTGGACAAGTCTTTGCGAGGACATATGTTTTAATTTATTTGGGGTAAATATCTGGGAGTGGAACTGCTAGATCATATGGGAATCATGTGTTTAACTTGGGAAGAAACCGCCCAGCAGTTCTCCAAGTGGTTTCACTTAAATCAACCAGTTTTCCACCATTTGTTTTGTGCTTTTGTGGTCTTGTTTAAGAAGTTTTTCCTCACTCCAAGGTCATAAAAAATAGTTTGTGGGTTTTTTCCCCATTACTTTTACAGTTTTATCTATTACATTTAGGTCATTAATTTATCTGTCATTCCCATTTGTAAATGGCAGGAAGCAAAATGTGACTTTATTCTTCTGCATGGAGTGAGCTAGATTACCCCCACACCGTCCATTTCATAATTGATCCTTTCTTCATTGACTTTGCTGATATCTCTGTAATATATCATTTCTATACAGACATGGTCTATATTTAAACTGTAGACCATGTTTCATTTGTTTATTCGGTAATAGCATTCACTTTTGTCTTAAATTCCCATGCCTTGCAGTATACCTTTCTATCAAATAGGTCATATTATTATCCTTTGTTTATTTTTATGAAGTATACTTAGTCATGGGATTATTTATTCATAACTTATAATTTTAGATATTAGCATTGGTGTCCATCAACAGATGAAAGGATAACAAAAATGTGGTATATACACACAATAGAATTTGACTCAGGCATAAGAACCAAAATTATGTCATGTGGAGGAAAATGGATAGAACTAGAGAATATTATGCTGAGTGAGATCAGCCAGTTGCATAAAGTCAAGTTGTATATTTTCTCTCATATGTGAAAGCTAGAGAGAAAATAGGAAACAAAAGGGACTTAAGATAAATGAGGAGAGAGACCAGTAGAATAATGGAAGAGGATTGGGGGAGGGAGGTGAGGAAGGGAAAAAGGAGGATCAACAAAGGAAACAGTTCAAATAAAGCTATGTCCATGTATGCAGGTATCACTACCAATCTCAGTAATATGTACAGGGAGGGGTAGTGGAGTGGGATTCAGAAGGAAACACACCAAGTACTATGTGTATGTATGTCTATATCACGTTGAACCTCACTATGATGTATAACTACAATGCACTAATAAAAGTATAAAAAAAGTTTTGTTTCATTTTGTTGACATTTTTCCAGAACATCTTGCTGATAATATAATTAATTTTAATTTTAACTTCACTAAAATAGATACATTTGAAAGAGAATCCATATTTATAATACTATTACAAATAACAGGAGAAAATATATAATGCTAACACATTCTGTCCAGAAATATAACTCTTCACTTATATTCTTCTGAATTTTCAGATTTTCCACATGAATCCCTGGAGTTCCATTAATCCTAAAATACTTCAGAGGTTTTAGTAGCAATGGGTACTAAGTTTCAGTTAAATAGGAGTAAGAAGTCTGGTGTGCTATTTGCACAGTAAGGTGATTCTATATGACAATAATGCACTGTATATTTCAAAAAGCTAGAAGAAAGAATTTTGAATATTTTCACTGTGAAGAAATGATAAATATTTGAGGAGATACATGGGTTTAACCCGATTTATACATTATAGGACATATATCAAAACATTACATGACACCCCATTCGTATGTATAATATGATGTTCAAAGATATCTACCATTGCATGTTGTATAATAGAAGAATATTCTCTTCCTTGAGCTCACTTATAAATGATCTAAGCCTATAGCTTTTGGGTGGGGGAAACAGGGAGCGTCTATGTTCAACAGCAAATCGTCTAATCTCTTTGTAATCAAAGTCACAGAAGGAGAGGAGAAAGAAAGTAGAGCTAAAGAATATTTGAAGAAATATGATTGAAAACTACCTACACTTGACAAATGACACTAACCTGTGATTCAAAAAATTGAGTGAAGCCCAAACAAAAGGAATCCATTAAACTTTGATCCACAACCAGCTCTCCCCATCACATTTTACCTCTAGCCAAACTACTTCTCTTGTTCTTATATTAATCTGTGTCTTTACTCACTTGTTTTTCCCACCCAAAATATCTTTCTCTGTCTGATCATTCTTACTCATTCTTTAAGGTTCAGTCAAATGTCACTTCCTCTATTAAGCTTTTCCAGAACCTCTCACCCTTGGGCAAAATCACTTGCTTCTATTCCCTTTCATATGTATTCATACTAGTACTGAAGGGTAATTTTTAAGTTCCATTCCATTAATTACATGTGTTAATTTTTTCCACTTCATCTTAAATTCTTTGGAAGAGCAACTTATTCTTTATATCACCACCCTTTTCTTTCATAATATCTAATCATGTTAGATCATAATACTGCTCAGTAAATGCTCGGATTTGGATCGAATTCCAGTGCTAGGTCTCTGTAGTGCTCTACCATGCAACTCTACTACTCCAAGTTTGAGACAGATTTGAGGGCTAATTGAATGACTAACTTTCTGGGACATCCAGGGTTTCTATAAGAAATAGATTGTCAGCTGGGTGCAGTGGTGCTTGCCTAAAACCCCAATATTTAGGAGACTGAGACAGGAGGATTGCGGGGTTGAGACTACAGCATGGTAACTTAGCAAGACCCTGTTTCAAAATACAAAAAACTGGAGGTATAGCTCAGAAGTACAACGCCCCTGGTTTCAATCCCCAGTATCACCAAGAAGGGTAAAGGTAGAGGAATAACATGACCTGATTTTGACTTCTTATTATCGATATATAATCAAGGCAGTGTAGTTTCGTTGAAGAGACAGACACAATGATCAGTGGGGTACAAGAAAGAGCCCCTAGACAGACCTCCACAAATATGGCCACCTAATTTTTGACAAGACGCAAAGGCATGTCAGTGGAGGTAAGATCACTTTTTTCAACCAATGCTGGAGCGATGATGGAAGATGCATAGATAAAACAATGACCTTTAACCCAAACTTCACACATTATGCAAAAATCAACATGGATCATATATATAAATTTAAAACATAAAACTGGAATTTTTATAAGGAAACACTGGAGATCACTCTTGGGCTGAGGGAAGGGGAGAGGAAAATCTGAAAAAAAAAAAAAAACAAATTGGAGATGGGCAGATGGTGAAGAGGCTACTGTGCTCACCCAGGTGGAAGATGATGGGGTCCTTGGTAACGTGATGGCTGTAAGAAGTCAAGGAGTGGGCAGGTGGGGTGAATGCTAAGAAGCCAGTAGGTATGAACTGTGCATAGGCCCTCAAAGAAGAGGTGAGAAAATAAATGAGAAACAACCGTGCCAACTGCTATGTTTCTACTTTGAGCTATGGATTTTACCTAAATAAAAACCAGAACAGAACCAAACATATGCATATTCTGGCTGTCAGTGATGACGTCCATGGTTCCTTTCCTGATATTCTCAGATATGATTGATACTCTCTTCTTCATCCCTCAACCATACCTTTTGAAAACAGCAACTGCTACTAATTGAACAACTACATTAAGATGTGTGTCAGATATTATAGAGTCATATTATTTAACCCCCGCAACACCATAGAAGATTGATGTTATCTTCTCATTTTAGGGATAAGAAAAACTGAGGTTCAATGACTGATTGGCTTGAGGTCACAGAGCTAGTAAATGGTACAACTGGGATTCAACTCAGGACTATTCATGAGGAGAGACACTCTCTTCTTAGTAATATCACTCCCAACACAGACTGCATTTCCTGGCTTCTTTTGCAGCTAGGTGTGACCCTGTGACAAATTCCCATCCAATGGATTGTTAGCATCCTACTGGGAATCTTTCTTAATGGGGAGAGTTGTCTTTTCTTCCTTTTCCCCCTTCCTGCTGGCCAGATGTGCATGTGATAGCTGGAACACAAGCAGATATTTTGGATCATGAGGTGTAAGCCAAAAGCTATGGAAGGACCTAGAAGGAGCCCAGATTTCTGTTGACACATGAAGCTATAATGCTAGATTTCAACTACCTACTTGCAGACTTATTTCTGTAAAGGAAAAATATATTTATCTTGTTTAAGCCATTTATTTTGTGAATTATTATGGCTCACTCAGCTGAACCTGTATCCTAATACATATAGACTTTAAAACCTGCACTTTTATTTATATATTTTTATTTATATTTTTTCTCAAACAAAATAATATTGCATTGGAGCACAGGCTACAGCATATCTCACTGTGGCCTTTCTATTGCACTATAAGCAATTTGAAGACAGTGAACAATTCAGGTTTACAATTATCCCCAAACCCTGGCATAAAGCCTTTTGCAGAGCAGAAATTCAACCAAAAGTATAAATAAATTAATTCATAAGTGAGAGGATCAATATTTTAAATAATCTCAGACCAATACGTACCCCATACTGGCCTCCATGCGCTACCCATCATCCTCTTTAGCAGGAAGGTGTCAACTCCAAGGCCATGCAAATGGACATATCGACCATGGGAAAGCAGAAGAGGAAGATAAATTGCCTCCCACAGAAAGTGTTTGAAGTCGCTCCTTTTGGATTGCCACGCTTCCTCCCATCAGCCCAGCTCTAGCAAGGTTCTGCTGAAGAGTTAACTCAGGTTTTCTGCCTTGTTGTGGTCCGAGCATCAACCCCAGAGCCATTCCATGGAGCATGCAAAGACTCATGAGCCACTTGGAAGTCTGGGATGAAAACAAAAGAGGCTTCTGCCTCCTTGTCACACTGAAGAGTGAGTCACCCCTCCTACATACGTGTGTGTGTGTGTAAGGAAGGGAAGGAGACAAGCATAACCCTCTCCTAAATCATCAAGAGGAAGGGCTGCCTGGAAAGTCAACCCTGGGATTTTGGCACGGCTAAGGAGGTGACTCCGTGGAGACATTTCATATTTAAGGGAAAGAGTAGAGTTTCGTAAGAGCTGGGGCACAGAGCTAGAGCTC
This sequence comes from Glis glis, assembly GCA_004027185.1. NCBI lineage: Eukaryota > Metazoa > Chordata > Mammalia > Rodentia > Gliridae > Glis > Glis glis. Next base: position 24,298 of record PVJS01022497.1, read on the forward strand.
ATGATGCTCTATGGAGGAGTCTATTCTGTGTGAGCTCTTACAAATACCAGATAATAGAATTTTTTATTTTTTAAAGGCATATGTGGATATACACCCACATCTGGAGGGAAAAGTCACAGAGCTCTCTGATGCAAGGAATTAAGCTGGAATTTGTATTTGTATTCTGGCAATTGGCTTTACCTTCTCATTTTGCATAATCTCTTTTTCAATGGTGAGGAGTGTAATTTCCCTTCAGTTCATAGAATGGTACTTGGAGAGGACAGAGAGGAAGTCTCTGCATTTTGTGAAAGAGAAAATCACCGGCATCCCTTTTGTTCCTTTAGGCAGGATTTGGATGGATTACTCATACTTAAAAAGGAAGGCGGCTTTTAACCTTGGAAAAAAAAAAGAGATAGAAAAGAAAGAAAAGAAAAAAGAGAAAGAAAACTCCTTGCGCTAACACAGTGCAGCGACATGTTACTAAATCTAAGGAATTTTGAGGGATAAATTCCCAGACTTGATCCAAAACATGAAACAAATTCTTTAAACACAAGCTGCCAAGCTCATCAACTTGTTCAGATCCCTGCAACTGGGGTTGTATCAAACTGCTGGAGGAGATCCTTGATTGGCTACTTAACCCTCAGGCCCACTGAGGTGTGGGCAGGGGGAGCCCGAGGGGGGCTGTGCAGCACGCTCAGAGCCTCGGCCCCTCTCCTCTCAGAAGATCAGACTTCTGGAATCGATTTGGGTCCAGAATTATATTATCCAAGGAATGCGGAGTATGTGCGGGCCTTGATGGCCTGTTAACCACACTTCCTGGAGCTGGCCCCAAGCCAGAGCTGAACCATCACCATCTCAAAAATGAATCCTGTATGAGACAAAGAACGAGTCAGCCCATTTCAGAAATCACCGAAGTGGAAAGCTCACCTGTAAGTAACCTAAGACATGGTCCACATGTAGACTTTTTTGTATTTTGAATATCTGAGGGGATCAAACGTCACCCCAAAATGTCTCGCTTTCCACAGGCAGGCATTGCAAGACAAAGAGGAGCCTGGGATTATTATCTTGCTTGAAACTACATTGCTCTGGCCAGAAGTCTGTTATTATGTCAAAAATATCACCAACTAACTGGTCTGAAGGCAGGACCAATTGGGCCAAATGCAATGAGGAAAGATAAGGAGAAATGATCGTTCTCTTTCCAGGAGCTTAAAGTCAGTGGACAAGACGAGAGGGGTGGAAGATGCTTTGCAAACGAAGCAATTGTTTGAAGGGGTATCAGTATTCTGCAGAGCTTTATAGGAAACATTATTGTGGGGTCATGACTAGAAACAAAGAGAACATTCCAGCTGTTGAGAAAAGATGGGGATGAAGGCTCAGAGGGAGGCATCAGCAAAATTAGCTGTGTTGTGCCTGGCTGGAGTGGAGAAGTCTCAGCCTGAGAGGAAGATGAAGTAAACACAGAAGAGAGGGCAGGATAGAAGGAGAGCCATGTGGGGGCTTCGCTTTGCAAGTAGGCAATTATCTCATAATTATATTCTCATTCTCGACTTCGGCAAGGAGTAATTTTCACCTGATTTCTTTCAGATTACTTTATTTCTTTTCTATCTCTTGTTTGGATCATTGGGTTCAAAGTTACCTCCCCTAAAAATATGTTGTTGGCTCATAGATATCATTTCTGGCTCTCAAGTTTTTTAACACTACCACAGGTCACCATGCTAAATAGCTCTTCCTTTTGCAAGGAGGGATGTAGGTCTTCTGGACTGGGGGAAGCACGTGAAGTTGTGGGCCAGACTGCTGTCAGAATAACTGAGTCATCAATTGTCTAACATCCTCAGGCAAGTCCGCACAGCTTCATTCCCCTCTACTAAATTACAGAACCTCAGACTGTAATGAAAATGATGCTTCACCTCCATGTACGTTTCCACCATATTTTCCTACTAAATTCCCTTGTCTATTTACCAAGAAGCCTAAGGAAAATCTACCTGGAAAATACTTTATTTCCTTTAGTGTCACAGTTGCACACTTATTTAGCCAATTTCTCATGATATGATTAATAAAAACTAATGTTCTTTTTTTTTGGTACTGGGAATTGAACCCAGGGGCATTCTACCTCCGAGCTACACCCCCAGCCCAATTTTTTGCTCTTTAATTTGAAACAGGGTCTCACTAAGTTGCGGAGGGCCTCATTAAGTAGCTGAGGCTGGCCGCGAACCCGGATCCTCCGGTCTCAGCCTCCCAAGTACTGGGATTACAAGCGTGCACCACCACACCCAGCTAAAAAGTAACATTCTTAAAGTGTATTAATTGAGATTCTCAGAAGGCCAATGTTTGCAAGTAAAATCCTAATATTGGTCCCAGTGAGCTGAATCAAAACACTTTCATGGAAACCTAGAGCCAGCCTAACTGAAAGAATCAACCTCAGATTGAATGGATCTTTTATAAGTTTTGTTGTTGTTTTTTGAAAAACGAATCTGCTTTCTAAAATAACACAAGGAGGTGAAAGACAGCTTCAAAAGCTAGACTGAAAAATCTAGACGAAAACTGATCCTGTTTCTATACAGACTTTAGTCAATAAAATCAAGTTAAGTCAAGTATAAATTCTTTATACTTGATATGTAATGTCTAGCATAGTCCTTTGGTGAACAAGTGAGTGAATGAATGAATGAATGAATGAATGAATGAATGAATGGCTTCTTGAAAGAAACTCTTGTTTATTAGGGATGGGCCAATCAATGTGAATGGGCTGGAGATGGTAGTAAACAAAACCAATTCATTAGCTGGGTGTGGTGGCACACGCTTGTAATCCTAGTACTTGGGAGGCTGAGACAGGAGGATCACAGGTTCAAGGACAGCCTTGACAACGTAGTGAGACTCTCAGCAACCTAGTGAGACTGTTTCAAACTAAAAAAATAAAATAGGACTGGGGGTGTGACTCAGAGGTAGAACTCCCCTGGGTTCAATCCCCAGTACCACAAAAATATAAAAAATAGAAATAAAACTAATTAATCATTCATTCAGTGTATCTTAAGGTGAAATTAACAAGAATGTTGAAGAAGACAATAAGTTCACTTGGTCAGAAAGTCAAGGTCATTGGAACTGTTATCATCATGAACTACTGCAAACTGATCCATAGAATTTTCTGCCTAGCAGTACATTCCAGAGCTTTTGAAAGGCCTCAACATTTCACGGTATGTCTTCCCAGCAGGGAGGGCCCCTTTAAGATAATTTGATCCAGTTCATGTGCTTAGAAGGAAAGAACAAAGACCCAAAGAGATGTTGTAATGTGTTCGTTGTCACGTAGATGTTTACCTGTCCACCTAATGCTCCTTCTACAGCACCCTGGCTCCATGCTATAAGCTCACAGGAGGAAGAACAACCCAGGGGACTGACAGCCCAGGGTGCTGGAGCCAGAGCGCTGCTCAGGAAAGGCTGGGCTGGCCATGAGTGTTCAGGAGCAATCGAGCAAATACCAAGCAGTGTTCAGCTGTGCTGCAAAAGGCCACACGACCACTCTGCAGAAGAAGCAAAACACGGGACAAGGAGTCCGCAAGGTCTTCTTGGTCAAAGTATGGAGAAGGAGCAGGGCGAAAAATCTAGTCCAAGAGCTTGAGTGCTGCGAGGATCTGTCCAAACACAGCGATGTCACACGAATCAAGGTTTCACTTACAGTTGGCTGAGAGGAGAAAGGCTGGTGAGCTTTCTTACTAAGTGAGACGCCATCACCTCCAGTGATGCCAGGACAAAAATAGAACCGAGGACCACAAAGAAATGACAGGGTGCTCAGATGCAAGCAGAACAAAAGGACTGAGACACCCCAGGAGTCGTTTTAGAAGGAAATATTTTCACCCTAATGTCGAGGATACGGAATCACAAAGAAGGGAGAAAGGAATTGTGTTAAGATTTATCTTGACATGTTCCTGTGGCAGAAAACGCAAAGCAGCAAAGAGGGGAGTGTGGGAGAGAATTAAATGATCTTTATGGCATGAGAAAGGGGCCCGGAATGGAATGTGAGGGGAAAGGTTTCACATCTTAGGCCAAGGTTTGGATGACAGGATGTCCAAGTAGGCCACCGAGAGGGACAGCGGAGCTGCATAGCAGTCCGAGGGTCTGGAGCGGCAGAAAGCCGGGACAGGAAGGACAGCTCGCTGGTCACATCGCCCAAACTCCTGGTTGACGATATTAAAATCAGATGGCGCTGAAAGGCACAGAAGCAGAACGTAACCCAAAGGCGAGAGATGAGCGTCTTCAGGATGAGCAAAGTCAGGGCCATGGGCTCCCTGCTCCAACCACAGAGTGGTGGAATTGGCAAAGGTCAGAGACTCTATCATCTTGGAACCGGGGGCTGACTGGTTTGGCTGAATAGCTCTGCCATGGTGTGATTGCCATGTGTGTAGAGGCGGCTCAGTTAATTATCTAGACGTTTGGGTTACATTAGGCCAAATATTTGGAGAATTTGAAAAAGCCATATAATCAACAAAATTACTTTTTATTTGCGTTTCTGTCCAAAATGCAACACCGCCCTTGACAAAGCAAAGGATGAAAATAAAAAGAATTCAAGGAAGAAATGGATGAAGAATTTAAAAATAGGGTAAAAAGGGCAATTTATGTTTCTGGTTTTTGTTTTTATTTTGGTACTGGAGGTTGAACCCAAGGGCATTCTACCTCCAAGCTATAACCCCAGCACTCTTTATTCTTTATTTGGAAATGGGGCCTCACTAAGTTGCTGAGACTGGCCACCAACCTGTGATCTTCTTGTCTCAGTCTCCCAAGTACTGGGATTATAGACATGCACCACCACGTCCGGCTTATTTGTGTTTTCTTTTTTCCCCAATGTTATGACTACCCATCCATAGGTAAAAGGAAGTGCAACCTTTAAGGCATTGGATGAGAAATTGCCTGAGACTTGCCTTAGTGCAATTTCATCTATCTGAAGTTATCAGGAACAGGCATATTTAGGAAAATGGATATATACATGATCCAGAAGGGACGAGTCATGCTTTGTTCTTTGTGTGGAAAGTGGTTAAGGGCATAGGATTCAAAGTCAAATAGTTCTAGCTTCAAAGCATGGTGCTGTTGTGTGTCCAAAGCAAATTGCTTAACTCTTCTGAATCCTGTTGTATACATCTTTAAAAATGGGGTGGAAATAGCAGAACTTTATAAGGTCATTATGAGCATTAACTGATGCTTAGAACATACAATACAATCCCTATAAAAAGCAGGTGGTCAGCAAATGTTAGCTGTGACATAAACAAGGTGGGACTGGATTGTGGAAGGGGACCTAAGGCATAGGGTGGGGTTTCCTTTGTGTGTTTGTTTTAATTTTTGTTTTACCCAAGGAGTATGATGTAGAAGATGTTCCCATCTCACAGATCACTGAGCTACATGACCTCCAAGGGCCACTCCAGTTCTAAGGTTCCAGGAGTTTATCATTTCATGGTGAAATATCTGAAGTCATCCCTCACCTTTTTTCACTAGTTGTCTAATCATCATTTCTTAAGAGAAACACCCAACATGTGCCAAACTGCATGGGGCCATTACAGGCACAACAGTGGAGGAGAGGCACGGATGAAGACTGACGGCTGCATACAGGACCACAAATGCACGAAGCAGTGGCAATGTCCTAAGTCACCAATGGCGATGCACGCACACCAAATAATGGCGAACGCACTGAATGAGACAATGGGGGCCAGCCTGGGTGTGATAGTCAGTCTAGGTTGTCAACTTGACCTGATCATGACATACCCAAGATTATGTGATTTTGGGTGTGTAACAGCAGATTAAAGAGAAAGCCCTGCCCTGAATGTAGGCAGCAGGATTCTGATAGGTGCGGATTTAGATAAAGAGGGAGAAGCCGCGTAGAGTGCGCGCGACTCTTTCCGAGGAAAACGCATCTGCTCTCGCCTGAGATCGTCAGCCGCCGGCTTCGCCTTTCTCTGAAGAGCTTCTTGATCTTCTCGGCCTCCTGCTCTTGGAACTGAAACTCCACCATTGTTTCTCCGAAGAGCTTCCTGATCTTCACATCTTGGACTGGGACTGAATTGGTGGTTGCTCCGATCCTAAGACTCCAGCTCTTAGACCGTTCGACCAGCTACTGGTTCCTCTGACTCTCCACGTGCAGTCAGAACCTGGGACTACATTGCTTCAAACTGTAAGCCCATCTGATAAATCCCTTTTTTCAAATATACTCAT
>PVJS01022498.1:0-30463 GCA_004027185.1 Glis glis
CCGGGGATTGAACCCAGGGGCATTCTACCTCCGCGCTACACCCCCGGCCCTATTTTTTTATACTTTATTTTGAAACCGGGTCTCACGAAGTTGCGGAGGGCCTCACTAGGTAGAGAGAGAGAGAGAGAGACGGGGGGAGAGAGAGAGAGAGAGAGAGAGAGAGAGAGAAAGCAGAGGCTGGCCGCGAACCCTGATCCTCCGGTCTCCTTCTCCCAATGTACTGGGATTACAAGCGTGCGCCACCATGCCCGGCCTGGATCATGCCTTTTAATGGGGTGACTCCCCTCAGCCTCTTGCTCAACCTTGTTTTCTTTTGAAAATGTATGTATGCATGCATGCATGCATGTGTTAAGCAGGCAGTACTTCTGCTCGATGCCTATCTGTTTGTCCCTGGGTATGCCATTTTTATCATCCCTGCAACTCTCTGCCAGTGAGCTTCCTTGGCTGATACTCTGGCCGCATTGATCATTATGATAATTGTTTCCCCTGACTTCTGGCAGTTACACACTGTTCACTTAGCTGCTCTTGCTTTGGGGCCAGGTTTAACTGCCTGAGTCTGGGAGTTGCCACAAAGATTATATCAGTAAACTTTGTGGCAGCTTCTCCTAAGAGTGGAATTATTGGGTTATCTAGTAAGTGAGTGTTCAACTGCTTAAATATTTTCCAAAGTGTGTGTACATGTTGATATCTACCAAAAACAACCCCCCCCAAGAAAAGCAAAAAACAAAAAAAGGTGCTAGAACTTTGCGGCTAATGTATTCTTTATATTATTGAACTGTCCAATCCATGAATATGGTATATCTCTCCATTTATTTAGGTCTTTAATTTTTCTCAGCAGTGTCCTTTGTTTTACTATGTACAGGCTCTTGCACATCTTAAGTTTGAGATATTATTGGGTATTAGATTTTTCAAATAAATCCAATTGATTTTTATGTCGTCCTTGTGTCCAGCAGGTTTGCTGAATTCCCTGTTTTGTTCTAATCGAGCGATAAAGGTGCATTTAAATTTTCTATTCAGATGATCATTAGCTAGTAATGGCATTTTTATTTCTTCTTTTCCTATTCTTATATCTTTATTTTTTTTTCTTGCCACATGAAAGTAGCTATACCTCTAGTATGGTGTTAAATATACGTGGTAGTAAAAAGCTGTCTCTGCTTTTTCTCAAAGGACAGCATTTACTACTCTACCCACAACTACAGTTTGCTGTAAGCCTTTTCCTTTCTTTTGCTTCTCTTTTTCTCTGCCTCCCCCCTCTTGTTCTCTTCTTCCCTCTCTCCCTCTCCACCTTTCCTTCTCTCTCCCTTTTTGCAGAAAGATCTCTTTATCAGAGTATTATCAGAAATGGGTATTGAATTGTATCTTTTGTGGTGGTTATATGTTCATATGCTTTTTTCCCCTCTTGCTTGTTAATGTTATGAATTACATTGCCTGATTTTTCAAATAGTAAATAACATATGCTTGGAATTAATCTCATTTGCTTGTGATATTGGTATTCTTTGTATATGTCACTAGATTTGACTTAGTAATATTTTGTTTAGGACTTTTACATCTATATTCATGAGGATGGGTAGCTATGATTTCCTGTCTCTTAACACCCTTTTCAGATCTTGTTATCAGGCAAGTATCACTCCTCCACCCCTCACCCCTATTTTTCTCTTCTCTTCTTCTCTCTCTTTTTTTTCTAGAATACTTTTGTGTATAATTGGTGTTATTTTCTTTAAGACCTTGACAGAATATATAGGGGTAATCATCTTGGCCCGGTGGTTTCTTTGTAGAAGTTTCTTATATTAATGTTAGTTTGTTAAATATATATTAGTCTAGTCAGAGTCTTTATTTCTTCTACTATCAGTTTTGTTAGGCATCAGAACTTCTAGGAATGTGCCATTTCTTCTGAATTTTGAATGTTTCATATAAAGCTGCATTTAACATATTCATATAATGTTTTTAATATTTGTATGATTTGTAGTGACAGAAAAACATTGGTAGTTTATGCCTTTTGTCATTGTTTCAGGAACAGATATTGAGCCAATCTTTTTTTTTTTTTTTCCTAAGCTGCTCTCTCCTCTCATTTACTCCTCTTCAGTCGGTGGCCAGGTGCCACCAGTTCCTGAGCCGTATGGGCAATATAAATGAGGTTGCTTCTAAGCTTTCCTCTCTGCTATCTTAGGAGTCAGTTTTCTCGGGTATGCTAAATCATTTGGCCCTGGGCCATTTACTTTCCAGTTTCTAAAATTTCATTTCTCTTCTTCTTATCCTTGTGGGTTTATGTCTGTAAAGGAAAAATAGAACGCCAAAATCCCTCTTTGTTATCTCAGGAGGGTTTCGGGGTGGAGTGACAGTTAAGGTGAGTGTATGTTCTGTTTCTTCTTCTTCTCAGTTCCTCAGTTGCTTTCTTATGTCAAGTTGATGGCCTCTGGTGTAGGCAGGTCAGTGATGTGGGTGAACAGGGCGTATGGACATGTGGATGTCCAGCCTAGTCATTTGAGCTTTCTATCTGATATAGACTTTGGAGGGAGGTAGCTTATTATAAAGTGAAGACTATTATTTCATAAGCATGATTTTGACCTTATCGAGGGTCACATGGAAGTGGTCAAGGAGTTTGGTGAGCAAGCAGTTCAGGAAGACTTCCTTTCGTGACGCCTGAAGAGAATTCTTCGATGAGGATGTTGTTTGGGGGGACTTGGCCGCTGGGCATGTCTTCATAAGACTGCTCTTTTATCTTGGTGGCTTTATGCATTTCACTCCTTTTGCAGTACAGCCACATTTTAGTTCTCATGTGATTGGCTCCATCATGTTTCAGATTAGGCACCTCTTTTCTGTCCTTTAGAAAGACGGCTAGGGCCTGTGCCTCTGTTGGGCTTCATGAATGTACCAGGCATTCACTTCTTTCCACTCAAAGCTGCCAGCCTTCTGGTCATTTTCATTTTCCAGGAGCACCATTGCCCATCTCATCGGCTCTTCAGAAAGACCTTGGGACCGAAAACCTCAGCCAAAAATCAATTTCTTGTGTAGACAGAAACCATTGGGTACTACATTTTCATAGTTAAAGGTTGAAATGTTAACATTAAAGTGTAGATACATAAAGGTAGATAAAGGATAGATATGATTTTTCTTTAAGCCCAAAGTCCATGTTTTCTCAGACCCAACAAAGTATATGAAGTGACCACTGAATTTGGAATCTAAAAACCTTGGTTGCTGTCCTAATCCTTCTACTTGCTATTGTGTGGCCTTGGGTAGTGATGGTAATAATAAGAGTGTCTATGAAGGTAGGTATTCTATCATTGTGTGCACTGCTATATTTCTTGATTCATTAATTGGTATTTAGATTGAAGGACCATCACAACTAATAATAAGTGGTACATTTTCAAATGTAATAAGGTCCTTCTCATTTTTATAATGCCACATGCTTTTTTTCTTAGTCCCTCTGTAGAAAAATACTAATCACAAGACATTTTTTCTTGTTTTAAAATGATATTGTATGTTAGAGTCTTAATTTCATACCAATTAATGATTTAATATTGAAACCTGTTCATCGAAGTCACCTTTAAAAGGAGAAGGAAGGTGTTCATTGCATTCGCAATTTAAAACTAAATGAGAAGCAACTTTTGAAAGGGTTTATATTTAAGAATTTAATGTTAAATCTGAGTTTTCAAAAATTCATCATATTGTGAAGGTTTCTGGATGGGTCAAAACCTGGAGTCTGGCAATTCCCCTAAAAGCAGGCACCCCTGTCCTTCTCATGTGAGTTTAGTCTTGCCATCCACCCAGTGGCTTTTCAGGGTGCTCTGAGAACGCCCAGGTCCCTGGAGCACCTATAAAATAAAAGGTGTGAAGGCTGTGAGAGCAGGTTCCTGAGCTGCAGTGGCAGGAGCTGAGGACAGGCTTGTGTTCATGAGGATGCTGTCGGTGTGGCTGGGATGTCATGCAAGGGCCTCAGGAGTTGGCTCTTCTCCCCTGGCAGCCATGGCACCACGAATAAGATGTGTGGGCTTCAGCCTGTGGTACCTCTGAGTGGCCTTGCCATCTGGGCCCAAACACTCACCACCTTGGGTAAACTGAGGTTGGCTAACACCGCCAACAGTGTTCCCAAATGGAGAGCTTCTCATGAGCCTGACACCTGCTCACGATGACCCCATAAAGCTGTGTACAGAGACCCATCTCATGCTGCCTCAGACGCGAGCTGCACGCTTGGTGGTGTACCTTGCATCCTTCATTTTGCTCCTGTTTTTGAGGAACTGTTGAAGAAGAACAGGAGGAAATCGATTTTGAGGAAATTAAATTGTCTTCTGAAACAGAATGATGGTTTTTAAAACAAGGAGGAGGTGGGCTCACTGATGCTAATTACGGGCCGTGCCTGCTCTGCTTGCAGACGCTGGCTGGGCCTGTCTCCCTGCGCTCTGCTGCCTGCGGTTTTAATATTTTAGGGAGCAGATGTGCCCTGCTTGTGGGTTTGTGTAAATGTCGGTGCGCTGTCTGTGGACTGTGCCCTGCTGACACTCTCCTCTGTTGCTCAGCTTCAGACAGTCGAGTCCTGGCGTGTGCGGCCGTGTGGAGGATGCCCAAGGAGTTGGAATCCGGCAGCCACGAGTCCCCTGACGACTCTGCGAGCACTGCGCAGACCCTGGAGCTGCTCTGTCACCTTGACAACGCAGCCCACGGCAACGTGGCCTGGTAGGATGCTGCATATTTCATACGCCCAGAACAAGCCCGAAGGCTGCTCAGGTGTGGCAGTCTGCACAGAGCTGTATGCAGAAGCCGCCCCACCTGCTCGAGAATGCCCCTTTTTATAAAAAGATGCTGGATGTTGATTTGGGTTTTTCATCCCAGTCATTTTCTAGATTAACCACATTTATGGAAACCCACTACTACATGGGAAAGAGCTATGCCCTGATTTTTCTTCTTTGTCTAAATCAGTGTCACCCACTGTCTGGCAGAATGAAACAGCGGGGTACTGTAAGCACAAATTGTCAGTCACTTCAGGTTGAAGGTATAAAACTTCCTCTTGCTGTGGGCTTCATATGAGGGCACAGTGTCCCTGGCATGGGTGTCCCCGAGCTCTCAGGTCTTTATCCTCAGCTTGATCTTTCCCCCTCAGTCATGTGGTGTGCTGGGCAGAGATGTGGCCTCCGCTCATGGAGGCTCCCTGTCCACTTGCTGCCTGTGCGGCTGGAGGCTGGCTGTGTCCACCCACCCGCCCACCCAGCCAGCCACCAAGCCAGCCACTCCACGAGGCCTCTGCACAGCGGTCACTGCTGATCTCTGACGTGACTGACTCCTCAGTAAAATTAAGAGGCCGTGATTTCTAGAAAGGACTGTGGGGGCAGAGTGTTGTTATGGGTGTTTACAGCAATAAGAGTAATTATTGTTTTACTTAACAGTGACACATCTATGCATGTGTATGTTTGTGTGTGTGTGTGTGTGTGTGTGTGTGTGTACGTGTATACATCTGCAAGGAGATTTGTACCCTCTATACAGTTGGCTCTGTTGTAGTCACTACTACCAATTAAATAAATTTACCCCCTCAGATACTTATTAAGCACCTGCTGCACGCACCCTGCCAGACTCCAGGGACACCAGGGTGAGAGTCATGGGACCTGGCCTCAAGGAGTCACGGTCTCCAGGGGAGACCTAGAGCGTAAACAAGTAGAGACGGGCAAGGCGGGATGTGATGAGTTGTCATGGGCCATGTGCTGGGGCCCCAGAGGAAGCAGTGCGTCATTCTGCCAGAGGACTGAAGAGGAATTCACTCGGGAAGTGACACTTGGAGCCGGGCTGAGGCTGTCCGGGTCTCCCTTGTCGGGTCTGGGCTCTGACTGGTGCTGAGTGTGCAGCAGTCGGGCAGTCTGAGGCTCAGGACGCTTCTGTGTCAGTTTGACGGGATTTGTTTTTATGGCTGTTGTGCTGCCACTGTTCAGTGGTTGTTTCTTCTCACAGAGGAGCTCTGGGTATTGAAGTCACACCCAGTCTTGCACAGTCAGGCAGGCCGACTCATCCGGAAGCTCCAGGAGTGAATAGCTCCACACCGTCACTCAGTTGCCCTGTTGCAGAGTTTCTGCAAACCACACCACTCCATCAGGGGTTCCACGTTCTGACAATGCCCACACTCCCCAGCAAGAGAACGTTTGAGTGTGTGTCTGTGAGCGTGCATGGTTGTGTATGCCCAGAGGCACAGAGGCCCAGGGGTAGCAGACAAGCCAGCCTCTGCTGACTCTGCATTCACACAGGGAGGGCAACAAGGACAGATGCTACTCCTGTTGGCTACTCAGAGACAGGTGACCTCACAGAAGGGCTCTCAGCCCTGCCTGGGGATAAATTGCACCAAAGATACCCTCTCGTGAAAGGGAAGCTTGTTGCGAAGTAGTTGTTGATATTTAAACACACACAGATTAACTGTCCTCAAATTCACCCAGGGTGCTATTTATTTCTGATTTTGCTGCCATTGTTCAAAGTATATTTTAAATTCCTTTTTGTTATCCAGTGCATTATTGCATATTCTTTTTCCCGTTCATTTTGAGCAGTTTATGTTGAGGTAATTGTAATGCACCAGCAGTTGTAGGAATAGCTCGGGACCCTGCACACCCCCCACCCAGGTTCCCATGGTAACTGCACAGTGGCAGCACAAGGTCACAGCCAGCAAGTTGGTCCTGGCTCACTCTGGTGTGGGTTGTGCCAGTTCTGTGCACTTGTGCATGAGGGTTCAGCTCTGTGTCGCTTCAGCACATGCATGGTGTCACGCAGCCTCCACCACAGCCCAGGACCGCCATCCCAAGGGTCCTGTGCACCACCTTTTGCAGCCACAGCCACCTTCCTCCCTCCCTGGCCTCAACACCTGGCAAGCACTAATCTATGCTCCATCTCTAATTCTGTCATTTCAAGAAGGTTATATAAATCAAAATTATAGACTGTGTAACCTTGCTATTGACTTTATCTAAAAACTTAATTCCTTGGAGGTTGTACTGTTGCTTAATTCCCAAGTTGTTGCCTGTATTGATTAATAGCTCAATTCCTTTTTGTTGCTGAGGAGTATTCCTCAGTATAGATGTACCACAGTTTGTCTAACCATCCCCCTGTTTAGGACACTGGACTTTTGCCCTGTTTTGGGCCATTATGAATAAAGCCGCAGTGAACATCAGTGTGCATTTCCCCTGCCTCATGCTGGCTCATGCCATAGGCATGAAGAAACTGTACCGTTCCCATAGTGGCTGGACATTTGATGTCTCACTGTAGTTCACATGGACCGGCCTCGCTCTGTCCTCACCAGCACTTGGTTAGGTCACAGATATTTGATGTCCTACTACAGTGCATGAGGACCAGTCCCTCTGTGTCCTTGCCAGCACTTGGTGTTGTCACACACGTTTGATGTCCTGCCCCAGTGTGTGGGACCAGCCCCTCTGTGTCCTAGTCAGCATTCGTGCTGTCACAGATGTTTGATGGCCCACTGCAGTTCATGGGGCCAGTCTCTGCCTTCGCCAGCACTTGGTGGTGTTACACATATTTTTTCAAGAACCTTCAGTGATGTCAAAGTTTTATTATTAGACAAAAAATTTGCCTTTGGAAAATCTAAGTTGGTGAGCCTGGTGGGTATGAAGAGTGCTGTTTGGTGTTTGTATTGGTCAGGGTTCACTAGACTAACAGAATTCACAGAATGAGTATATGGAAAAAGGGGTTTATCAGATCAGCTTACAATGTAGTCCCGAGTTCCGACAGCACGTGGAGAGTCAGAGGAACCAGTAGCTGGTCGAGCGGTCTAATAGCTCTTCGGAGAAACAATGGTGAAGTTTCAGTTCGAAGGGCTGGCGGCTGATGATCTCAGATGAGAGCAGAAGATCAAGAAGCTCTTCAGAGAAACGGCGAAGTTGGAGGCCAACGATCTCAGACGAGAGCAGATGCGTTTTCTTCGGAAAGAGTTGCACATCCCTCTACGCGGCTTTCTCCTTTTATCTAAGTCCTGCACCTATCAGAACCCTGCTGCCTACATTTAGGGCAGGACTTTCTGTTTAATCTGCTGTTACACACTCAAAGTCACATGATCTTGGGTGTGTCATGATCCGGTGAAGTTGACAAATTAGATTAACTATCACAGTGTTGAACACAAAGCGGTCAGTGGTTGGTTTGTGTGTGCATGTGTGTGCTTTCCTTTTGGCTTATAAATTGGTCCTGAGAACAGCTCCAAGAGAGGAGCCATTACATTTCCTGCACAATGTGCTGTCCATGAGAGAGTGTCCAAGATTGCCACACAAATCTTCACACTCCAGCATTGTCTCCACTGCCATGAGCATGTGCCCTACAGGCCAGAGATATGCCCTTCCTTCTCTGCCAAGGGAACAGTGTCAGGGCACCTGCCTTTGGCCACTTAGCATCTGCTTGTTCTGGAGCAGTCTGAAGTTGTAACTCAGAATGCCCCAATGTATCCTTTTCAGCCCTCCAACAAGCAGGGTTGACAGCGTAATTGTCTTTCCCGCCCATTAGGAAAGGCCTGTGATCCAGGGTGCTCAGCGTGAACACCCATCAGATCTGCAGGCCCCAGAGCTTGGCTGCTTGGGAAGGCAGATGGAGGGTGTTTGGGAGCACAGAGTTCAGCCTCTTGTCCTTTCCTGCTCTTAGACATAGGGGCACACCTTTATCCAAAGCATAACCATGTCTCTGAAGTGGAGACAACATTTCAATTACTGTGAAGGTGATAGGACCTCTATATGGAAATGTGGTACTTACTGTATTTAAGGAAAGCAGTAACAATAAACAACGAGGGGGCTGGCATAAAGTGCCCCTCAGAGTCCTCTAGCCCTGATTGTCTGCAGTTCTGCACTGTCGGGACAGAGGTCCTGCATCGAGCTTAGTCATCACATAGCCAGTAACACTTGGGTGTGTGTGTCTGACTAAAGACCCAGGAGCTTCCGCCTTACCTCTTCAGAGAAGTCCTTCCTAGCCATTCTCTAAAGTAACCGTGCTCCACCCGTCCCATGATTTTCAGCCATTTCACCTGATTTTATCTTCGTCATGGCTGTCATCTCTGCTTGATGTTCCTGTTTCCGTTCACACTTTTGTGAACTCAGAGCTCCCTCTGAAGCCCCAACTTGGTCAGGCTCAGGATGGTATCCTGGGCAGCGCCAGCACATAGTGGCTGTTCGGCACCAAAGACAGCACCAGCTCAAATGGATCTTGCAGTACCAAGGACAGCGACAGGCGCAAAGGAGGCTTTTCAGCACTAGGGATAGCACCGGCCAACCCGAGGTGTCCTCAGTACCAGGAACAGCATCAAGTCATTGTGGCTCTTCAGCACCAAGGACAGCGCTGAGGGCCAGTGATAGCGCCAGGCTCTGGGGAGGCATCCCTTTGTTGAATGGAAACAGGAATGGGTTACATCAACAGCAACAATTCTGAGCCCTCAGTATGAGCTGGGCCTGAGGACTTGGGTGCATTACCCCTTTACTTTCCACAGAGGTCGCTTAAAGAAGGACTGACGTCCTGCAGTCCAGGGAGGCAAGCAGAATAGGGGCTCGTTCACTCCACAGAGGAGTATTGGGATTCGTGGCCAGGCAGTCTGACCCTAAACTCCAGAAATGCCTAATTGCCTCCTAGCTGAAGGAGCAGAAGGAGCTGCTTGTGGCCATCACCTTTGACTCTGGAGTTGTTTCAATTGCTAGGAATGTAAACTTATCTTCATCAAAGTACATTTTGAGAATGGTCAGTGTCCTCTAGCTAGTCTTTTTGGAAAGTAAATACAAACAAGTTATACTTTCTGGAGGAGTTGGAAGATAATGAGCTTCTTTGTTTTCTAGCATTTCCCCTTTTCTCTCTTTCTTCACTTAAGTCAATGATTAAACTACTAGTTAAATGGGATTTTTCAATATTTATAGTGGATGTATTAACACTGGGCCACTGACTGCAGACTCGCCAAGTTCTCTAGTGCTTCCTGGCACTTTACACCTGCCTGCTGCTGTTTACACCAGTGACTCTGGGAGCCCTGCTCAAGGGGAGGCTTCCTGGAACTCTGAGGCTCAGAGGGGAAGGAGGTAATTATTTTCCAAGAGTCTCCACAATGCTTCATCATCGCCATGGCTTCGGCGGCTGATTAGCCACAACAGGGTGATTTTGTGGTTCTCCCTCTCCTTTTGATGATCAAGAGGCCCTCCAGCTGTTCAGGAGTCATGCACCTTAGCTGCAGATGAATGCTCCCTGCAGGCTAGTGGAAGAAAAGTCAAAACAATAGAAACGTGGGCGCATCCGTGTTGTGTGCCATTTCCCAAGTGGTATGTCAAGAGCAGTCATACAAATCGCCTTGGTTCTCAGATGATGAAAATCTCCTTTAAAGGAGAAGTTACTAAAATCAGTCATCAGAAGCTTTCAAAGCATTGGAGTAAAATTAACGACAGCCAGCTGCAGCTAAAATGATCCAGGGGATGGAGGCCACAATGGGTGGAGTTAAGCATGCTGCGTTCAACGCGCCACACTCTCTGGTGGCATTCTAGGGCCTGTGCACTGCACGGTGGCCAGCCAACCTCTGCCTCCTGGCCCAGCTGCTGGGGGAAGAAAGCCCCTCCCATGCAGCTGAAGTAAATACCACACTGAAATGCCAGGCAGGCCGAGTGTGTAGGGATGCCCGGGAAGTCTGGCGTGCATGGTAAGATGATTATTTGAAGGAAGAAAAGGTCATGGGCGATGGTTGTTGAGATTGGAGAAGAAGGGAAAGAAAAGCCATGCATGTGGGCCCACCAGACAGGAGGCATTTTGTCCAGGAAAAAAAAAAAAAACAGGATTTGGCCTCATCTCTCTTTTCTTCTTTTTAGTTCAGTATGACAGAACAGTGGAAATTGGCTGAGGTTAAATGTTACAAAGAGTAAATTGATAGTTATCCTTAGCATCTTGCAAAAGTCATCTTTGAGGGTAAGAAAATGTGTTTGACATTTTCAGAGATCCGATGATATGATTGTACTGCCAGTGAAAATAGAGAATTGTCTGTGATTATGACAGTACCATCATTAAAGAATGATCAGGTTTTTTTTTTTTATAAGATTTGAGCTAGTGCTGGTTAGTTTTACCTGACCTCAATGAAGCTAAGTGTAAGGTTTTAAAAACTGATACCTGGAAATTGCTTCCCTGGTTACTAGCTTATTACTAATGTTGTCCATTAGCTTTCAAAGGAAGCCCAGAATTTTATCTAACATCTCTTAATTTGTGCAAGAAAAAGACAATCTTATGGTGTTATAGGACAGTATAAAAATACCATTTTTGAGGTTTGTTTGAAGTTCCCATTATAAAACAAGGGAATGGGTGTCACCGTCTTCCTTGTCCCATGTAAATGTTTTTAAAATTAAGTATTAAAAAGACGGGACCATAATGAGATAATACGTGACAAAATGCAATGTACAGACATAACTTATTCTAGGGAGATTCAAAATTCAAAATTCTGAAGAAACAGTGCAGAAAGTATGGATACTCGTATCAAATAGAAATTTATATTCTCCTTAAGATTTTCTTTCAAATTTCTATTAAATAATTTGTTTCAAAAGTGCGTCTCAGCCAGGCATGGTGGCGCATGCCTGTAATCTCAGTACTTGGGAGGCTGAGACAAAAGGATTGCAGGTTTAAGGCTAGCCTTGGCAACTTAGCAAGGCCCTCAGCAACCTAGCAAGACCTGGTTTCAAAATAAAAAGGGCTGGGGGTGTAGCTCAGAGATAGGTTGCCCCTGGATTCAATCCCTAGTACCAAACAAAAAAACAAAAGTGTGTCTCATATGTCCTATGAACCGAGTGATCTTTCCCAGAACATATTAAGCAGAAGGCTTACCAGTGTGTCCAGTGGGAACGTCAAGACACTGTCTTAGTCCATTCCAGCTGCTGTAACAAAACACCATACACTGGGTGGCTTTTAAACAGCAGAGTTCATTCCTGTCAGATCTGGAGGCTGGAAGTTAACCTCAGGGCCGGCAGACCTGGTGTCTGCTGACATCCCTTCCTCAGGCTCACGGACAGCACCTGTTCCCTGTGTCCTCATATGGTGCACTGGGAGGGTGAGCTCCACGAGGCCTGTTTTTATAAGGACAGTATTCCCCTTCATAAGTACCTGCTCCCTGTGTCCTCGCATGGTGCACTGGGAGGAGGAGCTCCGTGGGGCCTCTTTTTATAAAGGCAGTATTCCCCTTCATAAGCACCCCATTTAAGTTCTTAAAGTTCCATTTGTGATTATATAAACTTGAGGTTCAATAACTAATTTTCTAAGAATCTCAGTATCCTGCACAATTACAATGCAGCAATGAAATTTTTCAAAAAAGATTATGAAAAAATAATTAATAATTTAAAACAGAGGTATATTAACCCTGCATATAAGAATTTTTAACCATAGCTGACTTTTCCTCTATTGTTTAAAAAAAAACAAGAGGTAAAGGACTCAAGTAAAAGCAAAAGAAAGACTTCTTATTTGAATAATCAAAAGACAATTAAGAACCGGGCATGATGGTGCACACTTGTAATCCCAGTACTTGGGAGGCTGAGACAGGAGAATCACAGGTTTGTGGCCAGCCTCAGCTACTTAGTGAGGCCCTCCGCAACTTAGTGAGACCCTGTTTCAAAATAAAGAATAAAAACAGGTCTGGGGGTGGAGCTCGGAGGTGGAATGTCCCTGGGTTCAACCCCCAGTAGTACTGCAAAAAAAAAAAAAGGCAATTAAGATTTTAGGTAGAATATTGTATTTAGAATTTTGTTGTGATTTTAGCCACCCTTGAACTTGCTTGCTCTCTCCTAGCCCAGTCTGAGGAGGACTCCTGTGATGAGGGCATGTCACAGCAGGGCCCTGGGAAGGGGACATTGTAGTGTGAGTTCTAGACCTGATTGTTTCCCTCTGGGCCGGTCTCTGATTCTCCTGCTTTCTCTGGGACAGAGGTCAGGACTGCAGAGGCTGAGAGGTGGAGCCGTGCTGCGTCTATGCTCTCCTGTGTCCACCCCAGGGAGCAGCATGCCCAGACCCCGACCCATTTCCACCAGAGGCGAGCGTTGGCGAGCGGAGATCTCTGTCCACGTCCAGCCCAGGGGCCTCTTTTGGCTCTGGAGTTCTTAGCATTGGAGTGCTTCTGTCTGCTGAGCATGTGCGTGCTTGTGGAGGGTCACATAGGCTAACTGGTGACATTAGCCCGCACAGAGGGAAAACCGTCTGACAACAATACCTTCCCCTCACCTACACCCTGTGTTTTGCCCTTTGCTTTTCGTCTGACCGCAAGTGGAGTTGATGGAGTTGCAAGTTTGTCCCGGCGAGACGTCAGAATAAACACAGGCTTTTATTAACCAAGTCGCCCGGTGTCAGAGTCACATGCTCAGCTGTCAGAGGGTTACCAGGCAGTGTAGCAACACGCATCTGTCACCGGAAGTATTCCATATGTCACAACATAAAGAACTCGTATTTCTAAGACCGATCAAATAAGTTTGCGGCTTCGCAGTGTGACGCTTGAAGTTTCTTTTCGCAATCCTGTAGCACTTGTGCAGAGCTGGTGTGTTCTTATCAGGAATTTTCAGGCAGGAAGAAATTAACCACAGTGCCAAAGCTGTGTGTTGTAAGAGAGATTTGTGGCTTAGGGAAATAATTTATTACTTTTTTTATAGGATTTTTCAAACTCCGTACCTAACCAATGACTTGATTGCCATCGTGTAGATATATTTCTTAAAAATTTCCCTTTGTCAGTACAATAATAAACTTGAAGATGTTTATCGAGTTCCATTGGAACAGAGAGCGCATCCGAGGTCCTTGCGTTCCGGCAGTTTGCGGCCACTGCCCCGTGTGTGGTAGAGGATGGCTTCGCCCTGTAGGGGTTGTACCACCCTCTTTTGGGCCAATGTCTTGGGGGCCTCACTTCCCATCCTGAGTGGCGTGGGTAAGAGGGGAATATCCATAAATTATACAATTTTTTTTCTTTTGGTTCTGGGGATTGAACCCAGGGGCATTCTACCTCTGAGCTACACTCCTAGCCTTATTTTCTTTTTTATTTTGAAACAGGGTCTAAGTTGCCGAGGGCCTTGCTAAGTTGCTGAGACTGGCCAGGTACCTGTGATCCTCCTGTCTCAGCCTCCCAAGTACTGCGATTACAATCGTGTGTCACCAAATGTAAGTTACTTTAACGTTGAGGTTCCTTTGGGAATCTCTTGGTGGCTGGGGCTGTCCTCACACCAGTGCTAACATCCAGACTGGGTACTCGTTCATCTAGGAATCATGTACTTGAAGAAAAGGGAATGTTTTGTTTGATGAGCACGAAGCCTGTGAATTAGAACCACACACCTGCTACCGTGGCTCTTGTTATCTGCCTCAAAGAAGCCCCGATGTTTTATTGTTTTATTTTATTTGGGTTTATTTACAGAAGCAGCCCTTTTCTCATGTTTCTCTCTCCATGTTTATGAAGGGGTGTAGCATACTTGTATTAGGTCCGTGATACTCTGTTCTTGACTTGTTAATATTGTTTTATGTTCTCTCAAATTTACTGGTAGAGTGTGATAAAGCAGAAAAGTAGGTGATTTTTATGAACAAAGAAATAAACTTCTTAGTTTGGAGTAGCAAGTATGGCAGAAATTCTAGGCTATTTTCTCAGGTTTATAGCACTGGTTTCATGGTGATGATCCATGATAAAATAGAATTTCTTTTTTTATTGCCGTTTGCATACTCCAGCTATTACGAGGTGTGTTGCAAACAGGAGTGATTAGAGGGATTGCTACCTATAAAATGAAAATGGCCATTTTCAGATGTGTCACCCATGGATAAGTAGCAAAGCTCACGAGACAGGAGCTCTCTCGGCGGTGTGCGCTGTGCCCAGCCCCTGGAATGCCTGGCGTTCTGTGGCGTGCATGATGGCTCTCAGAAGCACCGTGCAGGAGCTCTTCCTGAGGACGGGTCTGCCAGCACTGGCTACTGTTGCAATTTTGCATCGCCTGCAGAAGAACAAAGAGACTTTGCCTACTCATTTATTGGCATGGATAAGGTGTTGTTGGGTAAAAGACAAATTTGAAAGTAAGAAGTAGGAGAAGCCAAGGGTAGGGTTCATTAGCAGACAGGAAGGCGTGCCCAGGGGTCTGCAGTGTGGGGCCATGTCACCACAGAGACAGTGGGGACACTTGTGGGTGATGACACCATCGGGGAGCGCGGTCATCTCACTGGATGGCCACATCAGAGAGCTTGGGGCACAGAGTGGGCTGTCCGTGCTGTGCCTGCGTGTGCGTGTGAACTGTGGGAAGCGTGGTTTCCTAAAGGAAGTAAACTCCGGTCTTCTGTTTGTACTGGAAGCTTCTCTCGTTGTGATGCTCCATTTGTTTGATGGCAGCTTTTCTTTACACTGCCTTCTGTGTGTTTCTGTGGGGGTTGTGTTTGCTTTTCTTATAGATTTTAACGAGCCAACTAGCACAAACTCACCTGAAACACCATGGTCTGAAGGCAGTCTGACGCCCTGTCCCCAGAGGCTTCAGAACGCTCCGCCCCTGTGTCTTGTCTCTGCAGGTGGCGGTGGCAGCAGAAGCTGGGATGCGTTCCTCTCTTGGAAATGATGTGTCTTTTGTGTTGTCTCTTGGTTTTCATGTCTCTTCATTTTAGAACATCCACAGTCTCTCTCCTATCAGAGTCTTTAAGGAATCTAGTTTAGACTAATCCTAGAAGGAAAAATCCAGGAGCTTTCTCATCTGTCCTAGTTTGGTTGACTGCATTCCCCTTAGTCTAGTTGTTTATCTTGTTTTGTTTATTTTTGTTTGATTAAAATTTTTTAATGGTGAGATTCATAGTGATGCATTCATATATGCACATAACATTATCTGGTCTGTTTCCTTCCATATCTTCCCTTTCTCTCTCTCCCCTCCTCTCTCTGACCACATGACAGATTTTTTTTTTTTGCAGTACTGAGAATTGAACCCAGGGGCATTCTACCTCTGAGCTACACCCCCAACACTATTTTTATTCTTTATTTTGAGACAGGGTCTCACTAAGTTGCGGAGGGCCTCACTAAGTAGCTGAGGCTGACCGTGAACCCGGATCCTCCGGTCTCAGCCTCCCAAGTACTAGGATTACAAGTGCGTGCCACCGTGCCCGACCACATGATAGAGTTGAATGGATAGAGTCAAGTCTCTTTAAAGGCAAGTTAGCAAACTGTTAGTGATATAATTAATACAAGTTATCTGGAGTGCCTATTTTTCTTCCCTTTTTTGCTGAGTGTGTGTGTATGTGTCTGGTGCTGAGGACGGAACCCAAGGCCTCACACATACTAGGCACGTGCTCTACCACTGAGCCATACTCTGAACCCTCCTCTTTTGCTCTTGAACTCTCTGGACTATCCAGATAAATGTGGCAAGATGAACACCCGCAGCATGCAAAAGACACATTCCTTTTTACTTTAAAGCCAGAGAATTCAGTGCATGCAGTCCTGCATCTGCTCAGAAGTGAAGGCGAAAGCCCTTGGTTTGTAGCCAGCAGTCCCTTGACTCTGGCCTGTGCTGCCCGCTGAGCCTGTCCTCTGCGGAGAAGGAAGTCTGTCAGTCCAGTACACATTCCTCAGGACACGGAGCATGGAGGCGCTCTTCCGGGCCTGTGTGGCTCCGTGTTCCTGACGCTCATGGGTGCTGTCTGCGAGGGGCAGAGCGTGAGGAGGGGCTCCCACTGTGTGTATCGGGCAGGCTCCCCTCAGCACCCGGTGCCCTGGGCTCGCAGAGTGAGTGGCCCGCGTGAGTGACGGGACCTCCAGAGCCCCGGGTGTCATCCAGTCTCAGGGTTGGGGGATAGGGTGAGCCTGGCCAGCTTCAGACAGAAGAACTATGGGAGTGACACTGTGATTCAGGCCTGCTGGGCGGGAGGCGGCAGGACAGCAGAACACGGCAGAGTTCTGGTGCCTTCCAGAACACAGAGACTTGAGCATCAGGTCTCTCCTGGAGACTTTTCCCTTGACTTAAATCTCCGTGGGGTTTTTCCGGTGCCACCTCAAGGAGTCTTTCTGATATTCCTGGCAGTTTTAGAGAAACTGGAATGGTTTTCCAGGGAGGCTGTCGCATTAGAGGCGAGGCAGTCTTTATTGTTGACAGTTGTCATGCACCAGGGGCTGTCCAGCAACCCTGCCCTCCTAATCCCTGTGAAACCCAGGGGTGTCCCTCTCCCCCAAACTTCCCAGGTCCCCCTGGAGGGAGGCGCAGATCCAGTTGTATCTGGAAACAGGAAAGCTTGCTGAGCGTCCGTGGTGCAGGCCTTAGTTTAAGTGTCCACTCTGTTGGCGGTCACAGCCTATACTGCTGGCACACTACTGTCATCCCGCTGGACAGTGACGGAACCCGGCACGGGACAGAACGTTTGTGGCTCCCGTGCACATTCCCGCCTCTCCATGGCAGTGTATTCTGTGTCTTTAATTGTATGTGTGTTTTTTGTGTGTGTTTACTTCTTTACAATCTGTGAATACTGAAAAGTTAGACACAATTGCTATTTTCTGGAAGGTTCTTTCTCATCCTTCCTCCTTAGTACACTGCGTAGGGGTCGCTCGATGGAGTCGCTTCTTTGATGTATTTTTGCATGTGTTCTTTTGAAGGAGCAACTGTAGGACAAAGCAACAGCTACTCGGCTCTGTTCCTCACTTGCGTTAACACAGCGAAGGCCGGCATGACCAGCTGTGTCCAGGTCCTGTGCGATCAGTGATATCCCTTAGCCCTCTCGTGCAGGGAGCCTGGAGAATTTCCACGTTGAGACCTGAGGCACCCTGTGAAGACCTGGGGTCAGAGTCGACCCTTGGCTTGGGTCTTGGCCGTGCCGTTTCTAGCTATTTAATTGGGGCAGCTGCTCAACTTCTTGCATCTGTTTCATCCTCTGTGCATAAAGAAGATGGTAGGATTCCTCTCCTAGGCTCAAGGCACAGCATAAAAAGGAGAATGCCGTCTTGAGCTCAGTGCAGAGCTTGCACCCAGCACACCCGGGTGAGCACTGCCTGCACGAGCAGCCCTGTCCAGCCCCGTCCCTGCCTTGCTGGTCCAGCATGCAGTCATGTCATTCTGTCCCCCATCCAGGCCCGTCCCTGCCTTGCTGGTCCAGCATGCAGTCATGTCATTCTGTCCCCCATCCAGGCCCGTCCCTGCCTTGCTGGTCCAGAATGCAGTCACATCATTCTGTCCCCCATCAGGCCCGTCCCTTCCTTGCTGGTCCAGCATGCAGGCACGTCATTCTGTCCCTCATCCAGCCCCGTCCCTGCCTTGCTGGTCCAGCATGCAGGCACATCATTCTGTCCCTCATCCGGGCCCGTCCCTGCCTTGCTGGTCCAGCATGCTGTCATGTCATTCTGTCCCTCATCCAGCCCCGTCCCTGCCTTGCTGGTCCAGCATGCAGTCACGTCATTCTGTCCCTCATCCAGCCCCGTCCCTGCCTTGCTGGTCCAGCATGCTGTCATGTCATTCTGTCCCCCATCAGGCCCATCCCCGGCCTTCATGAATTTTGTAAAAATATGTCCGATATTAAATTCTGCCATAACTCAGTGTTGAAATTACAAATTTTGAGGCTTACCCAAGAGCATGTGTCACAGGGGGCACTGAGGGCTTTCTGCTGCTGTGTGGCTGTCATCAGGATGGTCGGGCCGTCGCCAGGCATGAACCCGAGACCCCAGCCCACTCGAGCTGCCTGCTGCTCACCTCAGGAAGCCACAGGGAGCTTTTTCAGTGGAGTGGGCACCTGAGTGTGTGTGTGCGTGCGTGCACTTGTGTTTTTTCCAAGTTCACCTTTAATGAATGGAAGCAGCCGCCGATGGGCAGGTGGTAGCCGCTCCTGGTCTTCAGGCTGAAGGTGGCCCAAGTCTCAAAGACTAGACGACTGCAGTAATGCCGTATTGTTATAGATATAGATGTCCCCCAAAGAGCTCGTAAATTGGTGTTTGGAGTTGATATAGTTAAGTCATGAGGGTTGTAATCTCATCAGTAGATAAATTCGTTGTAGTAGATTTATCTGGGTGGTCACCTGGGCTGGTGGGGTGTGGCTGCAGAAGGTGGGTCCCTAGAGGTTAGGCCTTAGTGACTGTGCTTGTGTCTTTGAATCCCCTTGCTTGCTTACTCTCTCTGCTTTCAGCCTCCATGATGGGAGGAGCAGAGCCCGTGTGCTCTCCCTCTCTCTGCTTCCCGCTGCCGTGTCCTGAGGTCAGTAGACCCCAGTCTCACATGGACTGAACCCAGAATCTCCAACAAACTGTGAGCAAAGAAATCTTCCTTCCTCTAAGTTGTGTGGTCAGGTCTTTGGGATTATAGCAGCGAGGATGCTGACCGAGACGCATATCGAACTGTCTTTTTAACTCATGTGTAATGCTTAGTTCACTTATATGTCTTTGAAGAGACAAGTGAGTTCGTAAAAGGTAAGTGTTCATCCAACATTTTCCTTTTCTTTTTCCATTTTTGATTTACTTTTCCCAGGGGAACTTTTGATTTGCAAGCTTGCATGTCAGTCCTAAGATGTTCAAAGTTGCCAATGGAAACACGTGCGTGCTTACGTTACTTAGGAATTCCTTTGCTGAAGTCCCTTAGTCCTCAAGGAGATGTAAATTAAAGTGTGAAGGGATGTCTTTTGAGATGCCACTGGGGAGTTCTTATCTGCATGGTGTAGGGCAGAGTTATATCCAAAAGCTAGGTCCATGAGAATGTGGGGGAAGGCACCTTTGTGGAAGATAATCGGGAAGTGCATCTGTCTTGGGACCCAGCAAGGACAGTTCTAAGAACGATCCTAAAGTGGGCCAGGAAGTACACGCCTAAGATACTTATTGCTTTGCTGTATGAATCCATTGTGTGAAAAATCAGAGACAAGTGAAATGCCATCTACCAGGAAACTGGATTTAGAAATTATGGAAATCCATACAATAGAGTTCTTACCTTTGGAAAGAATTGTATCTATTTGGCATGGAATGTTGCTCAAGATATTTTAAGTAAAAACAGCAAGTTGCAGAATGATGTCAGTAGCCTCACATCCATTCTGTAGGTAATGATTATGATTATGTCGTACATACCGGTGCATGTTAGAAAAAACTCGGAAGGCACACGTTACGAGAGCACTTGATCTCAGGCGGGGGGAGAGCAAGGCACGTTGGCTTGCCCAAAGTTTAATAATTTTAATGGGTATGTATGACTTTGCATTTGCAGTGTACAATAACACTAAGGTTAAAATGAGGCTTCACAAAGGCAGGAGGCTTCTTGTATTTCACTCAGAGGAGAGCTCCTTTATGCCTGCCAAGGCCGTTTAGTATTTTACTAGCTGAACTCATTGGACATGAGTGCATGTGCTTTTCAATCTCACTGAAAACAGGGAGAAAGGCGAGTCCGGGCAGAAGATGTGTAGGAACAGAAAGGGTGGTGGACAATGTCAGCAGGGTTATAGACCAAGCCATCATAAAAGCAACCTCCTGTAAAGACAGAGCAGGCAAATCCAGGCTAGAGTGAGGAACGGTGCCCTCCCTGGGAGGAACGTGACTACACGGCTATCCAGGAGCAGCGGGTGGGAGGAACCGCCGGGGCTAGTCTGCGTACACTGAGCCCCTGAAAGGGCAACAGCGTGTTGAGCGCTCAAAGTGAATTCCAGACAGAGTGCTTGAAATGACTGAAAGACCATTCACAAGGGAAATAAAAACACTCCAAGCCGGGCGTGGGGGCGCACGCTTGTCATCCCAGTGCTTGGGAGGCTGAGACCAGGGGATCTGGGTTCGCAGCCAGCCTCAGCTACTTAGTGAGGCCCTCTGCAACTTAGTGAGACCCTGTTTCAAAATAAAGAATAAAAAATAGGGCTGGGAGTGTAGCTCAGAGGTAGAACACCCCTGGATTCAATCCCTGGCACCGCAAAAAAAAAAAAAAAAAGCGCTCCAAAGTTAATTCCAGCCTAAGTGCTTAAAATAACTGAAAAGAGCAACATGAGTAAGGGAAATAAATACCTTGAGACAAATGACGACAGAGCCATAACCTACCAAAACGTACGGCTGCAGCAAAAGCAGTTCTTATATTGACAAATGCCTACATTAAGAAAGATCTCAAATACTTCAAGGAACTAGAAAATGAAGAAGAACCTAAGTCCCAAGTTAAGAGAGGGTAGGAAATAACAAAGATCAGAGCGGAAGTAAATGAAATATAGATGTGGGGGAAAACATAGAAAAGATCAGCGAAACCTAAGAGTTGGCTCTTTGAAATGAAAAAAGTCTGATAAGCTTTTAGCTAGGCTAAGAAGGAAAATTCAAATAAATAAAATAAGAAATAAAAGAGAGAACATTGCAACTGATACCACAAAAGTATAAAGGATCATAAGAGACTACTATAAATAATTATACACAAGCAAATTGGATAACCCAGAAGAAATGAATAAATTTCTAGAAGCATACAACCTACCAAGACTGAATCATGAAGAAATAAAAAATCTGAACAAATCAATATTGAGGAAGGAAATTGAATCCGTCATCAGAATTCTCCCAACAAAGAAAAACTCACACTAGAAGGCTCCACTAGTTAACTCTATCAAGCATTTAAAGGATTAATGCCAGACTCATTCTGTGAGGCCATCCCTACTCTGATGCCAGAGTCAGACAGTGACACCACACACACATACACACACACACACACACACAGAGAGAGAGAGAGAGAGAGAGAAAGCTACAGTAATTATCCCTGGTGAACATAGATGTAAATCCTCAATAAAAGGCAGTAAACTGAGCTGGGCGTGGTGGCGCACACTTGTAATCCCAGTACTTGGGAGGCTGAGACAGGAGGATCACAGGTTTGTGGCCAGCCTCAGCTACTTAGTGAGACCCTCCACAACTTAGTGAGACCCTGTTTCAAAATAAAGAATAAAAAATAAGACTGGGGGCGTAGCTGGAGTAGAAGCCGCTGGGTTCAATCCCCAGAACTACAAAAAAAAAAAAAAAAGACAGCAAACTGAACCTAACAGCATGTTCAAAGGACTATGCATCATGATTAAGAGTGATTTATACCTGGGATGCAAGGATGGTTCAACATACACCAATCAAATGTGATATACCACATTACCAAAATGAAGGATAAAAATCATATGGTCATTTCAATAGGTGCAGAAAATGAATTTGACAAAACTCAACATCCTTTCATAATAAAAAAAAAAACACTCTCAACAAATTAGTTACAGAAATAATGTACTTCAACACAATTAAGGCCATATATGACAAGCCCACAGTTAACATCAGACTCACTGGTGAAAAGCCGAAAACTCATCCTCTAAGGTCAGGACCAAGACAAGGATGCGTGTACAGATAAACAGTCTTGCCACATCTATTCAACGTGGTACTGAGGTCCAAGCCAGAGCAATTAGGCAAGAGAAAGAAATAAAAGACATCCAAATTAGAAAGGAAGAAGTTACATTCCTGTTTGTAGATGACAGGATCTTATGTATAGAAAAACCTGAGGACGTCACTGAAAAGACTGTTGGAACTGATAAATTCATGATTCAGCCTTGGTAGATTGTATATACCTAGGGAGTTATCCATTTCTACTAGGTTCTCCAGTTCGCGTGGGATTGTCCATAGTATTCTCTTACAATCCTCTGTATCCTGTGGTATCGATTGCAGGATACAAACCCAACATGCAAAAATCAGCTGTGTTTCTATACACACTATACACTGCACCAACAAGAAATTTAAACAGCAGCCTCATTTACAGTAACATCAAAAAGAATAAAATATTTAGGAATAAATTTTGTCAAGGTGGTGAAAGATTGATACTGAAAACTATAAAAACACTGGTGAAAGGAATTGGAGAAGACAAACAAATGGAGAAGTAACCAGTGTTTATGAATTGGAAGAATTAATATTGTCAAAATGTCCATACTACCCAGAGTGAGCTACAGATTCAATGTAATTCCTATCACAACTCCAATGACATTTTTCTAAGATAAAAAAAAATCCTAAAATTTATATGGGCCTCCAAAGGACCCTGAATAAGGTCAAGCAATCTTGGGAAAGGAGAACAAAGCTGGGAACATGTTCCTGGGTTCCAATTATATTTCAAAGCTATAGTAATCAGTACAGTATGCCATTGAAAATACACATAGATCAATGGAACATAATGGGAAGCACAGAAGTTAAACATTTATACATATAAAACACACACACACACACACATATAAGCACACACACACACACACACACACACACATACATACATACATAGCCAAACACAACCTTTGACAAAGGTACCAATAACACACATAGGAAAGGGTAATCTCTTCAATAGCACTGGGAGAACTGGATGTCCACTTGTAAAAGAATAAATGGGACTTTTATCTTGTACCATATGTAAAAAATTAACTCACAGTGGATCTAAAAATTAAATATAAGACCCCAAATTGTGAAACTCCTAGAAGAAAACAGAGAAAAGGTCCTCGAAATTGGTCTTGATGATTATTTTCTGGTGAAGGCAACGAAAGCAGAAGTAAACAAGGGAAAGATGTCCAATTAAAAGGCTCTGCACACCAGAGGAGATGACCAGCACGAGGAGAAGACGACCTACAGGACGGGAGACTGTATCGGCAAACTATAACCATCTAATAAGTGTTTAATAGCCAACATTTATACTCGTACGACTCTAGAGCAAAGCTAAAACAGTCTGGTTTATTTATTTGGTACTGGGGATTGAACCCAGGTGCATTCTACCTCCAACCTGCCCCCCAGCCCTTTGTACTTTTTATTTTGAAACAGGGTCTCAGTTAAGTTGCTGAGGATCGCCCTCTGCAACTTCGTGAGACCCGGTTTCAAAATAAAGTATAAAAAATAGGGCCGGGGGTGTAGCTTGGAGGTAGAATGCCCCTGGGTTCAATCCCCAGTACCACACACACACACACACAAAAAAGTTGCTGAGGATCTCGCTAAGTTTCTGAGGCTGGCGTCAAAGTTGCAATCCTCCTATCTCAGCCTCCCAAGTACTGGGATTATAGGTGTGCGCCACCCTACCCAGCTAACAATCTGATTTAACAATGGACAAAAGACATGAATAAGCATTTTCCCAAAGTCGACACACAATGGCCAACAGATAGGTGAAAAATGCCCAGCCTCTCTGATCATGAGGGAAATGTAACTCAAAACCACGAGATATCATCTCACTCCTGTTAGAATAACTGTTACCGAAACCACAAATGATATCGAGTGTGGTATGTAGGCAGAGAAAAAGGAACCCGTGCACACTGTTGTTGGGAGTGTCAATTGGCGCAGCCTTTGTGGAAAACAGTTTCAAGGTTCCTCAAATAGTTAAAAGTCGTTCTACGATGTCACCATCAATCCCGCTTCTGGATACGTATCCAAAGGAAATGAATTCAGTAGCTCAGAGAGAGCTGTACTCCCGTGTCAGTGGCAGTATTGTTCACAATAGCCAAGATATGGAAAATGCCTAACCGTCCACTGACAGACGAGTGGATAAAGAAATAGTAGGGGATACATATACGACAGAATGTTACCCATTAAATAAAAATAAAAAAGAAAGTCCTGCCATGTGAAACAACATGAACGGACATCGAGGACATTCTGCTGAGTGAATAAGTCAGACAGACAGACAGCACATGATGTCACTCATGGGGAACCTGGAAAGGCCAGACTCCTGGGAATGGGGCGCAGGGGTTGATGTGGGCTATGGGGCTGGTGGGGGCAGGGGAGGTGTTGGGCAAAGGGCACAGACTTCCAGTTACAAAGTGAGTATGTTTCTGGAGACCTAATATATAGCATGGTGACTAGAGCTGACAGTACCATGTTTATAATTGAAATGTGCTAAGAGAGTGGGTCTTCACTGTTCGCACCATACACACAAAGGTAGCGTAAGGTGATGGGTGTGTTAATTGGCTTGATCAGGATGAGCATTTCATGGGGCCTGTGTGGATCAAGATGTCACATTGTACCCTTGTGTTATGGTTAGATATAGAATGGCCCCTTGAGGAGCTCATAAGTTGGTGTTTGGAGCTGATGTGAGTCCTGAGGGTTGTAATCCCAGCCTTGGATAAGTCCATTGTAATGGGTTTACCTGGGTGGTGACCTGGGCCGGTAGTTGTGGCTGGAGAAGGTGGGTCCCTGGGGTTGCAGCCTTGGGGATTATATATGGTTCCTCCTCCCCTTGCCCCCTCTCTTGCTTCTGGTCTCCATGATGTGAGAGCAACACCTTGCGCTCTCCTTCTCTCCGCTTCCCGCCGCCACCATGCCCTGAGATCCACGGTCCCCAGCCTCACATGGACTGAGCCCCAATATCTCCAAGGAAAACCGTGAACTAATAAATCTTTCTTCCTCTAAGTTATGTGGTCAGTTCTTTTAGATTATAGCTGTCAGAATGCGGACACATACACCTTGCTTTATATCATGACGCCCACACATAAAGATGTATATGCCCATAACTGAAATAAAAGTCGGGATAATCCCGACCCTGAAACCATGCTGGTACCGTCTTCTGCAGAAGGTTCCAAGCTCATGCCAGTCCCTGCTCCCTGAAGTGGCTTCAGCCCATTAGTGGAAACCCCCTCGTTTGAGGGACTCTGGGGCTGCAGGACATGGATCACTGAGTCCTCCCTGCAGCAGAGCAGGCAGGCGCTGGCCCCCCGTGAAGGAGGGGGCTCCAGCTGTGGGGTGGCTGTCACACTGCTGGTGGGGATGGAGGTGAGTCACATTCAGACCATGTGACCAGCAGGTGCCTTGGGGGGCTGGCTTACAGTTTAATTAGGGAGACACCCATGCCGGACCACGGGAGGGCTGTGTGTGGCAGGGGGAGTCATTTGGGGAAAGTTACTGCAGGGAGCAGCAGACTTCCCAGGCTACTCTTCCTGGCATGTGCCCGGTGGCATTGTTCATTGGTCACGGAACTGCAGCAGAGCCCAGTCTGTCTGCGTTGTACCCCCAGATGCCTCTGTCCTTTGAGGTGAACCTCAGGGCAAAGCTGCACATGCTCCCAGGCTGGTCGGACAGGAGTTCAGCACCCACTTCTTTCTGGTTGAGTGGCCTCACCTGCAGTCACGTGATGTGACAATATCACATGCAGCGCCTGGTGTGCGGCAGGTGCTCCGGTGTGTCTATCATTGTGGCTTTTGGAAGCCCGCTTCCTGGGAGTGGCACGTAAGCCAGTCCTGTCTGGACAGCACTTCCCTAACATTAGACAGTGCAAAGGTTCTTTGTTTTACTGATGGAGAACAGCAAATAAAGGCACAGAAGTGGGACCAGGCAGGGCCTGTAGGTGGCGCCATTCTGAGGACGCCATGCTGGTGGTGTGGGACCAGGCAGGGCCTGTAGGTGGCGCCGTTCTGAGGACGCCATGCTGGTGGTGTGGGACCAGGCAGGGCCTGTAGGTGGTGCTGTTCTGAGGACGCCATGCTGGTGGTGTGCAAAGCTGGCGGGGAGCAGGAGGCAGGAGACCAGGTGTCCAGGTGCCAGCCTGGAATATAATCCCAGCGCCGTGGCTGATTTGTTAGGTTAGATTGAAGCAAAAGCAGCAAATGAGAGACAGAAAGATAAACAAGCTGTGTTTGGTCTGTAGAGTTTAAGAATGATAGAGATGTAAAAACTTACTCCAGAGTTTGTATTCCCAGAGCGTCACCCGCGTCGATGGCACTGTTGACACGGGAGTGCAGTCAAGGCCTCTGGAATGCTTGCAGTGGGAGGTGGGAGGGGACATCCAGTTGAAGATGCACAAGGGCAGATGTAGAATGGGGCGTGCAAGCCGGGCGCCACCATGCGGGGTCAGCCCGGGAATGGAAGTGGGCAGATTCGGAGGATGAGAGCAGAGGAAGCCAGGGCCTGCCTGCCATGCACCGCTCGCTCATCTGTCTCCGGCAGGCCCGAGAGCTGCCTCCCCAGCAGCCCTCTTTGTAGCGAGGCACTTCTGATCCTGCGTAGCAAACCGTCTTGAGTGGACCGATGTGTACGGAGTTGCGGAGTTGTGCTAATAAACAGAAGCTCTTCCACTTTGATTCCGTATGCATTTAAGGTGTGCTGGGCACAGCTACAAGGAGCGTGATGCAGCCTTCCCCACTCCTTGCAAGCACACATTCTCCCGCCCTGTCGCCGGGAAGGGAGAGGGGTTTGGGGAATGAAAGGGGCTGCCTTCCAGAGCCGTCCCTCTCCCTCCTGCTGCTCGCTCTGTTTTACCATGGCTGACTTGCACTTCCCCGTCAGTGAGTCCTGGGCCTGCAGAGGCGTGATTCGCCCTGCCTGTCTCAGGTCACAAAGTCAGTAGGATGCTCACGCG
This sequence comes from Glis glis, assembly GCA_004027185.1. Lineage (NCBI taxonomy): Eukaryota > Metazoa > Chordata > Mammalia > Rodentia > Gliridae > Glis > Glis glis. The sequence goes on from PVJS01022498.1 coordinate 27,183, forward strand.
CTTATGCTCTGGTTCCGAGCTTGCTTTCCTGACCCTTCCCGCTTTGCCTGGATATTTATCTTCAGCAGGAAACACAGTCGACTCACAGAACCACTGCCGTTTAGGGAGTTTCCTGTTACTGTCCTGTGGACGGACAGTCAGTCCCACACACCCAGCCTTGTGTGTGGTCAGTTTTGTGGGCTGTTAGTGAGACCAAGTCTTACCTGGCCTCCTCCAGGCTGGCCCCTGATTCCAGGCTGCGCCTGTCCAGCCGGGCACAGGTTTCAGACTTTCCCATGAAGTGTTCAGGGCCCCGGGTAGGGATGGCTTCCCCAGACCTGGCCAGTACGGGTCTGGAGCGGCGCGCCTCCTAGAAAGCGCACGTCCTTCCCTAGCCGTGTTCATAGCAGCCATCCTCACAACCTTGTGCATTCACTGTGGCCTTCGGAGCACAAGTGGCTGGAAACTGGGTCCTCTGAGAACAGGAAACCCAGTTACTTCCCAAAGCAGACCCCTCCCGCCGCCTCTGCTCTAAGATTGTCTTGCTTCTTTAGTTAAGGGGTAGTTTTCGTTTTCAGATAGGAAAAGTTACTTCCACAGCCACTTGAAATGCATCTTATCTTTTCCTCTGGTATATTCCTGAGAAATGTGTCGGGAGCCGAGGACTGTCTTAGAGGCACATTGAGATTATCATCTTGGACCAGCCCAGTTTGGATACATGGTATTTGGCTGGGTGGGATCTGTCCGCAAACGGACACATTCCAAGGGACCTAGTGTAATCTTCAAGGTGCTAATGGTCAATCCCTCCTTCCCCTAGGCTTGTCACATAATTGCTGATCCCTGTTTGATTAATCCTTACCGAAACCTGAGATAATTGCTGATCCCTGTTTGACTAACTTTTACTGCAACCTGTGATAATTGCTTATTCCTGGGTTTGACTAACTTTTATGATGCCTGTCTAAAGTGTCTATAAAAATAAGGTGCTGGCTATAGAGCACCGGGAGAATTTGCCATCTCTATCTCCTCCCAGACCCCCCGGATTATTAAATATAACTATTTTGCAAATTACCATATCAGACTTCGTGTTGTTTCGTGCGAGAAGACCATTGTCAGGAAGCTGCTTGGTGCAGCGACCTTCTGTGGCAGAAATCACGGAGTAGATCGTCCGCGGGAGCAACCGCAATAGAAATGTGAGCGTTTTCTCGGAGAAACACCTCCCTTGGCCATATGCAAGCAGACAGAGGTCTGCGGAGGAGGTCAGGAGTGGAGCGGTGCGCGTGGTCTCCTGAGCAAGTGCCCCCCATATCTTGCCTTCCTCTCCTGGAACTCAGCTAGACCCAGGCACCCTATTGTCATTCGGGAGACGATGCTATCGCCATGGTGACCTATGGTGATGCTCCTCCACCTTTCCTGGCGATGCCCGATGCCCTGAGCTGTGGGACTGGGATGGGGCGGTGAGTGTGTGCTTTGGTTTTGGTTCTCTGCGACTTTGGAATTGATATGCGTATGTGCAGGCACACGTCTTGCTAAGCAAGGAAAGTGAGGGTATTTGGGGGACAGGTTTTCAGGGGCACCTTGACATTGTCCACCAGCTCCCTAGGATGCCTGGGAGTGGCCTGGAGCCATGCGTGCCTGTGAATCTCACTCTGGGATGTACTGGGGGCATGTACCAGGGCCACGCGTATGTGTGCAACTGATGCTTATAAATGCCCTGCAATTTATGGGGGCCCTCAAATGCCTGTGCACTCGACTCCCTAGAAATGCTCCAGTCTGTGTGGCCGCGTTGGGTGCACCTGACTCTCAGTCTAGCGCTGCTCAGCAGGGTGCCTGGAGGAAGGCCTCCCCGCTGCCTAGGAGTGCCAGTCGGGAACTTCTCTGCTGCGGTGAAACCTCACTTCCCAGGGTGTATCGCGTGCGGCCAGCAGGGCCTCCATGGGTCTGTGGGCGGTGGGCCTGGGACCTGTCCTCCGACTGGTACTATGCTGTGATTGCCGTGTGGAGCCCTTTCCTGATGCTAAGTTTCTGAATATCTGCCGTGAAATTCCTTTAACTTGTAATGCGAGCGTCCATCTCATTACCATGGTTTTGTTGCTTCACAGGGAGCCCTGAGGGTCCCCGTAATCTGCAGTAGGATGTAATGTTGACCTATTTGTAGTGCTTTTACATGAGGTTAACTCAATTTTATTGAAATTCTATATTTAAAATTGAGCTACCTGAAATCTTAAAGGCCATTCATTTTTAATTTTTATTTTTTAATTGTGAATTGACAAATTATAGTTGTGTGGGGTTGCTCTTTCTGGATAACTTGAGTTTTCTTAATCATTGGGGTTTGCTGAAGTTAAACATCAAAAAAAAAAACATTTAGTTAGAAACTTTCTAAAATGTACTTTGGTATTCACCACTTTTTAGTTAGAGTTTGCAAGTGTAGATCACAGATTCCTGGCCTTGTCTGAGGGTCACCTGAGCACGTGCTGTTCAAATTCACCAACTGCGCCGAGCACTGGTGTTTTAAATTCCTGTATTTCGCTTCCTTCCTTCCAACCCACTGCATTCAGTAATTGGCTTTTAGAGCTTGCCGTATCACCCACATCCCTGTTTGAAGCCGCCCTCTCCTCTCACAATCACGTTTGCTCCCTGTGGACTTAGAAGTCAGATCACCACGCGTGTGGAACTGGAGGCAGATGGAGGGCCGAGGGACTTCTTGGGCAGGGCTGGGCACCGGGGTCGCCAACATGGCGCCGGGTGCGCGAGCTGGCGGGCCTGCGTTCCCATTGTTCAGAGGCAGCCTGAGCCCATCTTCTCACTCAGCGCTGTTGGCTGTTTCCCAGGTTCTGACGAAGGATGGTTAACTGATGTCCTTCCAAACAGTGCTGTGTTTTTAATCGGGCATCGCCGCCCTTACCTGGAGCTCCTCATCTTAGAATCCATCCGCATGTGTTAATGAAGCACCACGCACCCAGATGTCGCCGGTCATTGTGGGGGACACAGAGACTTTAATCTACTGGTGTCTCCTCCGGGAAACTGTGGCCTGGCTGGGGAACCTCAATCAAGAGTCTGTACCCCAGGCACAGCAGGGTCGGTGTGCCGCTGACACTGGTCTGTGGGGAAGGGGTGGCCGGTCCTCCTGCTAGCTCTCCTTCACACGTTGGTACCAGCCTTGGTGTGGCTTGCCGTCCTCACCCTGGCACTGACCCGGCCGTCCTCACCCTGGCACTGAGCCGGCCGTCCTCACCCTGGCCCTGAGCCGGCCGTCCTCACCCTGGCCCTGAGCCGGCCGTCCTCACCCTGGCCCTGAGCCGGCC
>PVJS01022499.1:0-30467 GCA_004027185.1 Glis glis
TTTTATTCTTTATTTTGAAACAGGGTCTCACAAAGTTGCAGAGGGCCTCACTAAGTAGCTGAGGCTGTCCGCAAACCCGGATCCTCCGGTCTCAGCCTCCCAAGTACTGGGATTACAAGTGTGCACCACCACGCCCGGCCCATTGGAACTTTAGACAGACAACTTGGCTTGTGTATTGTTTCCTGTAATGAGTGAGCAGGGAATTGCTCGGATGACAGGCTTATTACCTTAGCAATGGAATGATTTCCTAAATTGTGGGTCAGAAATCGGCCTTTTCCTTTTCCTTTCATTTTCTTTTTTTATTTTCAAACAATTGCAATCTTGCTGCAGACTCTCCATTCTCCTGATCATGGAAATAAGCTTGCAGCGACTAATTCTACTTATTGTATTAGTATTCATACCAATTCCCATTGTTGCCTTCGCGAGAGCTGCTCAGTTGTTCCAAATGCCGCGCGGCCTAGGGTTTTTATTATCCTTTTGACAAAAAGAATTTTGAGTGCCTTTGACCCTGTCTCTCCTCCCGTGCAGTGTCACTGTGCTTGGAAAGGATGAGCAAGCATGAGCTCATTCCTGGGGATGGTTTGTCATCACTGTAGCTTTAAAGGAACCACAAACCCATCTTCAAGCAGTGTGTACATCTTAGACCGTCTTGGACAAAATTGTCATGCTTGTTAGAAATGACCATGTGCAGTGTCACCAGATGTGTGGCCGAGAAAAATATCCCGGTAATTACTCCACACGCAGGGTGGGATGCTGCCAAAAACCCACGCAAGGAGCCCTTCCAGTGCATCTATTTTGAACATGGTCTCCATATACCCTAGCGGTATGGGATGCACCTGCTCATGGGTCTTTGTTCAAAATAATGTTTGGGCCTGAGGGAGCTGATTTGTGGCACAAAAGGTCTTTAGATGAGCAGAAGCCCAGAAAATTTCCTTAGCTCCATAATTGAGGCCAATTCTCCTCCAAGTTGAGTAAGAGAAGGAGAAGTAACTTGTTCCTCACAGAGCGCCAGGTGCAACCCAAGGAAAGCAGCGAGTTGCTTTCAATCCGTCTTAAGATAATGGAACAATAGCAGGGGCGCGCGTCATCATCACAGCCCAGATGTGGACAGGACTGAGCGCTGCTTTTAAAAGCATTAAATTGCAGGCTGCACACATAAGTAGGGTACGCTGTCCAAACTTTGCAGATAGCCGGAGTGTTGGCCACAGGGAGACTTGCAGGCTCCGATGACTGATAGACGGGATAATGGAGCCTTTAATAGCTATATTGCTAAGACCTTTCCATCCCAGGTTGGTCGTGACTGAAAGTAGTTTAGTCCTTCAGGTAGAAAATTGACACTCTGCACTGTGAGTACCCTCTTCCTCCCAAGCTTGCTTTCTGCCCAGCTGTATGTATGTATTATTTATTTATTTATTTATTTATTTATTTATTTATTTATTTATTTATTTATTTTTTGTGGTACTGAGGATTGAACCCAAGGGCATTCTATCTCTGAGTTACAACCCCAGTCCTATTTTATTTTTTATTTTGAAACAGGGTCTCGCTAGATTGATGAGAGTCTCCCTACTTGCTGAGGCTGTCATCAAACCTGTGATCCTCCTGTCTCAGCCTCCCAAGTACTGGGATGACAGGCGTGCGCCACCATACCCGGCTCCACCTGTCTTTAAACCACAAAATCTACCCTGTCCTCCATTTTCTTGTTCCTGACTTATATTTGGTACTGGGAATTGAACCTAGGGGCACTGTACCTCTCAGCTATAATCCCAGCCCTAGTTAAGAGTCCTATTGGCTATTGGGAATAAGTATCTTGGGTTGTACTATGTCTGGAAGCTCCGAGAAGATTCCCTAGCATTTTTTTTTTTTTTTTTGCGGTACCGGGGATTGAACCCAGGGGCGTTCTACCTCCACGCTATACCCCCGGCCCTATTTTTTATACTTTATTTTGAAACCAGGTCTCATAAAGTTGTGGAGGGCCTCACTAAGTAGAGAAAGAGAGAGAGAAAGAGAGAGAGAGAGAGACGGAGAGAAAGAGAGAGAGCTGAAGCTGGCCGTGAACCCAGATCCTCCTGTTTCCACCTCCCAAAGTACTGGGATTACAAGCGTGCACTACCACGCCCAGCTTTTTTAAATTTTGAAACAGGGTCTTGCTGAGGGTCTCCCTAAATTGCTGAGGCTGGCCTCAAACTGGCAATCCTCCTATCTCAGCCTCCCAAGTGCTGGGGTTACAGTTGTGCATTACTACACCCAGTCCCTGACTTTTTAATTTTTATTTTCATTTATTTATTTTTTATTGGTGCATTGTAGTCATACATCTTGATGGGTTTCAGGGTGCTAGAAGTATACATGCACACATCGGTCAATTAGTCCTCCCCCAATTCCCACCCCCATTCCCTCCCCCTTCCCTCCTTCTCGTGCTCAGCATAGTAGTTGACTTTGATAAGTTTGTGTACGTACATCCTGAGCATTAGGTGTTTCCCTCTCCCCCCCATCTCCCTCAGTTAGGTCGCCTTCTTTACTCATCTGGGATTTTCTCCATCTTTGTCTGGAGTCCCTCCTACGCCCTATTCTCCCTTGTTTCTGCATATTAGGGAGAGCATCCAACTTTTCACTTTTTGTGACTGACTAATCTCACTAAGCATAATGTTCTCTAATTCCATCCATTTCCCTGCAAATGACATAATTTTGTTCTTTTTGATGGCTGCATAAAATTCCATTGTGTACATATCCCATTGTTTTGCAATCAGTTCATCTGTTGATGAACATCTTGGATGGTTCCATAGTTTGGCAATTGTGAATTGTGCAGCTATAAACATGGATATGCATACATTAGTCTGGTAGTTTGGTTTCCATTCTTTTAGGTAGATACCTAGGAGTGGTATTTCTGGGTCATAAGGTAGGTTCATTCCCAGTCTTCTGAGGATCCTCCACACTGTTTTCTAAAGTGGTTGCACTAATTTGCAATCCCACCAACAGTGTATTAGAGTTCCTACTTCTCCACATCCTCGCCAGCATTTGTTATTGTTTGTGTTTTTAATGATTGCCATTCTAATTGGGGTTAGGTGAAATCTCCATTTAGGGTTTTACCTGCTTTACCTAACGAGCCAGTCACAGTGAGCCGCCGCCCTGCCTCTCTAGCTTGCCTCCGCTACGCCTGGGAAACTTGAGAAAATTGTGGTCTTGTATTTGTTTTCTTTCTTTTTTAAGACCATCATTTCTTCGTAGTGACTTCCATACTACCTTCATTGACAGCCTGATAGTGTAATCCCAGTTCACATTTCTTAGAAATAGACCTGGAGAAAACCATTCCTCCAGCAAAGGGGCGCCCTTCACCCCTGTAGAGAGAGAGAGCCTGTGTGCTACTGCAGAGTACACCCCTTTCTTTTAGCCCCATGGCCATTCCCCAGCCAAGCCTTCAGCCCACACAGAACTGGGGTGCCGGGAGTTCACGAAGCTGCCTTCGGCCACCCTCGTACCTGAGGCTGGGGTCCTGGACAGTTCTGTCGAGCTACTCTTTGATGTTCAGTGCACCTGTTGCTTAAGATGGGGAATAAAACAGATGCAAGTGCTAAAGAGGAGGAAGAGGCATATATTGTGCTAAGACGGCAACCTGCATTTCTGAAACCTCACGTGGGAAGGGGGAGCGCTCTGCAGTGTCTGCAGCTGTGCCTCAGACTCGTAGGAGCAAGAATGCTTTTCAACCTTCCGAACCCCAAGAGCGCGGTCGGTATGATGGGGCGCGGGGCTGAGAAGCCAGGGTGGATGGACGAAAGCTAACTTTATTTTGAGTAAAGTGTAAAGAAGTCTACCACAGGAAATAACTCTCAACCGTATCCGCAGCCACTCTTCACGTGAATCATTGGCATCAAAATGATTTCCACCCTGTACCAAATCTTTAAATTGCCATTTTTTAAATCAGAGCATGTGTATTGGACAGGGTTCACTAGATTAACAGAATTCACAGAATGAGTATATTTGAAAAAGGGATTTATCAGATGGGCTTACAGTTTGAAGCAATGTAGTCCCGAGTTCCGACTGCACGTGGAGAGTCAGAGGAACCAGTAGCTGGTCGAGCGGTCTAAGAGCTGGAGTCTTAGGATCGGAGCAACCACTAATTCAGTCCCAGTCCAAGACGTGAAGATCAGGAAGCTCTTCGGAGAAATGATGGTGAAGTTTCAGTTCGAAGGGCTGGAGGCCGAGAAGATCAAGAAGCTCTTCAGAGAAATGGCAAAGTTCCAGTTCTATGAGCCGGAGGCCGACGATCTCAGGCGAGAGCAGATGCGTTTTCTTCGGAAAGAGTCACGCATTGTTGTACACGGCTTCTCCCTCTTTTATCTAAGTCCTGCACCTATCAGAATCCTGCTGCCTACATTCAGGGCAGGCTTTCTGTTTAATCTGCTGTTACACACCCAAAGTCACATGATCTTGGGTGTGTCATGATCAGGTCAAGTTGACAAACTAGATTGACTATCACAGCATGAAATTCATATTGGGACCGTAACACATTTGGATTGCTGAAATAAGGATTCTCAGTCTTAAAGGGATCCGTGGATGCCTTCATTGCTATTTTCTTCATCATCATAGGTTATCAAAAGCACAGAAACTTTTTGTATTTTATGTTTTGTTTTCTGTACATGCCCTTAGAAATAAGTGAAAATTGAAGATTCTTATTTATTTTATTTTTTTTTTGCGGTACCGGGGATTGAGCCCAGGGGCGTTCTACCTCCGCACTACACCCCCGGCCCTATTTTTTATCCTTTATTTTGAAACCGGGTCTCACAAAGTTGCAGAGGGCCTCACTAAGGAGAGAGAGAGAGAGAGAGACAGAGGGGGGGGGGAGAGCGTGCGCATACGCACGCGCGAGCTGAGGCTGGCCGCGAACCCGGATCCTCCGGTCTCCGCCTCCCAAAGTACTGGGATTACAAGTGTGCGCCACCACGCCCGGCTGATTCTTATTATTTGTAGTGTGTGTGTGTGTGTGTGTGGTACTGGAGATTGAACCCAGGGGCATTCTACCTCCAAGCTACAACCCCAGTCCTATATTTTATTTTTATTTTGAATACAACCCCAGTCCTATATTTTATTTTTATTTTGAATACAACCCCAGTCCTATATTTTATTTTTATTTTGAAACAGGATCTCACTAGTTTGATGAGAGAGTCTCACTACTTGCTGAGGCTGTCCTCAAACCTGTGATCCTCCTGTCTCAGCCTCCCAAGTACTGGGTATTATTTGTAATTTAGATGACAAACCTACTCCAAATGATCATTTTTACTTGTGTGTATATATGTGTGTGTGTGTGTGTGTGTGTATCCATGTGCACACACACATGTTTACACAGTATTGTGCTTATCTATGTGAGGAAAAGTTGATATTTTAAAGCTATTGAATACTTTACATAAATTTTAATAAACTAGTAATGATTTTGTATGGCAACATACTTTTTTAGTATGCTATAAGAAAGAAGTCTTACAATATTACCTAGTTCTGATTAGTATTGAAACTTTGCTATATTTATATTTATTATTCATTAGTCTATTAACTCTTAACTATTTTGTATTTTTATTTTTTTGTATTTTCGATTTTTATTTTGGAAAAATAAAAATGGTTTTAATTAGTTGAGAGAAATGCTTAGCGAGTGATGTAATTCCATGAAACATTATATGGAAGCTATTTCTTATTTTGTTTCACACTAAGTGATACTAAACTTGTGTGGCTTTCTCAAGTTTTAAGCAGCGTCTCTTTAGAATCACATGAAGTCAAGTATTTTTCAGATCATTTACAAAAGAAAGGGGCATATTTTTCATTTGTGGTTTTATTTTTACTACTGTGTGTGTGTGTGTGTGTGTGTGTGTGTGTGTGTGTGTGTGTCGCACCGGGGATTGAACCCAGGGGCATTCTACCGCCGAGCTACACCCCCAGCCCTATTGTTTTAATTTTTATTTTGAAAAAGGGTCTCACTAGGTTGATGAGAGTCTCACTACTTGCTGAGGCTGTCCTCGAACCTGTGATCCTCCTGTCTCAGCCTCCCAAGTACCACCACGCCCGGCAATTTTGACTCTTTTTTAACAATTTTCTTGGTACATTATAATTGCATAACATAGTGAGATTCAAAGTGACACGTTTCTGTATGCACACAGCCCTTGGTGTGTCTTCTTCTAGATCACACCCCACTCCCTCCCCCTCCCTGCACATGTGAGTGAGTTTGGTAGTGGTAACTTTAGCCCTTCCCAGATCAAACTGTTGTTATGTTCATGTGTGAAAGTCTCACTGGCGGTTGTGAGCGTAACCCAAGAAGAGATTCCAGGTACCATGTAATTATACCTTTATTTCTGTCTTAAAGCTTCTCTGGTCATTCTGGCATGCTTTGCTTTATTTATTTCAAAGGTTATTTCTTAGAACCAGTTTCATCACATCACACCTGGGTTATTTGTAATTTGCACTGTTAAGATGGAGGTGCATCTCATTATCTGACGAATCCCCAGGATTATTACGATTATGCCTACTCGTGTGTTTCCCTGCGCAATCGTTACTTTGCTGTGGAAGCTGGTGATGTGGTGCTTTATTTGAAAATGTGAAAATCTTGCAAATTCTTTCTTCCTCTCCGTGTGTGTGTGTGTGTGTGTGTGTGATTTTTGCTCTGAGCTATGTGATTCGGTTTCTGCCACTGGGACGGAGCCATAGGCTTGCCAAGTATAGAGCTGTTGTTATAATTTACATGTATACGAGCTCTTCACTGAAATCGGGAGTCAGAGGGGTGGTTTTCGTACTCAGACCAAGTGTAAAACTTGCCAGAATGATTTTATTGCAGTTACGATGGGATGGTTATGTGTGCACGCCTCCTTAAATCACGTGGTCCACAAGCGGTCTGTCTTCAAGATAAAAGTGGTTCTCTTTGCTAATCTACCTGGTGGCATGCTCTGGAAAGAGAAATATTAATGGTGAGGCTGGTGCTTCTATTTCATCATAGCCCAATAGCAAGGGATAGGTCAATTTGCCGATACCAGACTGGTTCACCAGGCTAAAGTTTAGGGGCCTCGTACCCTGACGGTTTCGTTCCCAGAGCTCGTCAGGATTCACGTAGTTGCTCGTAGCTGGTGAGGTCTGAGCGGAACGGTGTCAGCAAGCGCACAGCTCAGGAAGGAAGGCTCTTCAACCTCGCTTTTCTCTGTCAGAATCAGATGTTCAGGCCACTAGAGCAACAACTTAAAAATACACCTGAAATTTCCTCCAGACCTTACGTTTTCTTTCTTTTTTTTGTGTGTGGTACTGGGGATTGAACGCAGGGGCGTTCTACCTCCGCGCTACACCCCCGGCCCTATTTTTTATACTTTATTTTGAAACCGGGTCTCACGAAGTTGCGGAGGGCCTCACTAAGCAGAGAGAGAGAGAGAGAGCTGAGGCTGGCCGCGAACCCGGATCCTCCGGTCTCCGCCTCCCAAAGTACTGGGATTACAAGCGTGCGCCACCACGCCCGGCCAGACCTTACATTTTCTTTTCACATCTCCGCAAGCCGTGTCACAGAAGCTGGTTCCTAACTCTGCTGCAGAATGCCAGGCCCTTCAGACCGCCTGACACACGAGCTGCCTTCCGCTGCGTGAGAGGGAACCGCGGGTCCTTGGCGGGGCGCAGTGGAAACTCGGTGGCAGCCTCTTGCTTTGCTTTCTCCGTCCAGTGGCTTCCTGCAAGCGTGCCACGTCTCGCCCTGAGCAGCAGCCCGAGCTCCTGGCCTGGCTGGCCGGCCTCAGCAGGTGTAACGGAAGCGAATGTCTGTCTCTTTAATGGAGCCGATGAACAATCGCTTGATGTTTTGTTTGCATAAGCAGAAGCTCTCAGCGAAGAGCCTTACGGAAGGCACCACCGATGTGTTATTTGAACGGATTCTGAAGTGGGTCTCTGAGCACACATTCGTCGCAATGAGTGTGGTTATAAACATCCGCTAGTAGAGACCGGGGGGTTATAAAGCCTAATCTCTTTGCACATTATTTTTGTATCGGGATATTTTTAATATGCTCGCTGACTATGCCCATATGCTTGGAAATTTTGGACCTGGCTATCGCCTCGTTATTGCTTCCCAACGAATAGGGCAGCGCTGGCCCGGCAGGAGGGGAGCAACGGCTGCTGGTTGGTTTCTGTTCAGACAAAAGCCGACCAGAGGAGTCATTCTTGAGGTAGCGTGTCCCCGTGTTATCTTTCCACTCTCCAAATGAACGCAAAGACTCTGTTATTTTAGACAATGATGATTGAGTCAGAGCCTGCCACTGGCTTTCAACGCTAGAAGAAAATCAATACTGTGTTCCTAACAGGCATTCTCCTCGTGGAATACCCCTGCGGCGCAGTGGTGCTCAACGCAGATGGAGAACCGAGGGTGGCAGGTTCCAAAGAGGATGCCTAGGGGCGCTGGCACCGACACGATGGAAAACCCCGGCTAGGCATTTTGTAAAGGTGGAGGCATCCGTGTTGATGTGGCTCCTTTAGTTTCGAAAAGGCCTGCTCTGGAAGATAAGCTGACAACTATTAAGAGCAGTGGAGACATCCTCAGGGTCTCCATCTACACAGCAGTGTGCAAATCGAGTCATCTATTTCGGGGAGAAGCACCCGTCGCAGATGGTCTGCTGGCCAGAGTGCTGGGCCAGCAGGATTGGATGTTTGTCTCTAGGCCTTGATCCACCGAGTAAAATGCATTCTCTAAGAACCAAGGAGAGACGTGCTGCTGATGACCCACTCACGCACGTCTCCGTGAGCGTCTCATTCCTTTGGTGTCTCTGTTCCTCATTTGGCTGCCTTCCTCGGATCCAGAGACGTGTCCGTGGCCAACAGTGCGTCACGGAATCATCTTGGTTGAATTTCATGATCTAGCTGTCATCCTGTGGTAACAGGGGAGTCAGCTATGTTGTATCTGACTGCTAGACTCAAATCTAGAACTACCCCACCCTTCACCAGCACAGCCAGCGCCCACACATAGAGCTGTGGCCTTTCCCACTCTTGTGAGTGGCTAAAGCAAATATGTATGTATGTATGTACGTATGTGTGTATGTATTTATCTATCTATCTATTTATTTATTTTGGCATTTTCTTCTTCTAATATTCTGGGTAGCCTTACTCTTCTTGTCTTTGCTGTACATTCAAGGGACACAAACCGGCATCTTGTGTCAGTATTTACCAAACCTCATTAGGAAGGCCGGCAAGATTAACCTCCCGGGTTTTTTAAACCACGGGCCACGGCCAATATCGCAACCGAAGATGGAGTGAAGGGTGCCCCGGGGGGATGGGATCCACAGAATTTGCGAAATGTTTCTGAATCAACTTGTAAGAATTGAAATTGGGGGGTGGCTGGGGCGGCTCGGTGGCAGGACGCTTGTCTCCCGCGCGAGAGGTACCTGGTCCATGTTGGTAACGGCTATGCTTCTCCCTCTGCAGCCCAGCTCCCGGCCGGCGGCGCAGAGCGGCCGGCACTCGGTGTCGGTGGAGGTGCAGGCGCAGCGGCAGCGGCAGGAGGAGCGTGAGAGCTTCCAGCAGGCACAGCGCCAGTACAGCTCCTTGCCTCGGTAGGTGACCTCCTGGGTCTTCAGACCCCCGGGCTTGCGGACACCGCTCCTTCCCAGAGCGCACCGGCTCCTCCACCTTGCGCCGGCGGTCACCCTGGACGTGGCTTGGCTCTGGGAGGGAGCCTCTTACCATATAGGAAGAAGGCATTTTAAAAAATGTCTACATTTTCACGTGACAATGCTGGGGCGGGCGTCGAGCCTGGGTCCCAGGATTGGCTCTACCATTTTCCATGCGGCCATGGAAAACAATTTCCCCCATCTGAAAAGTGGGAAGGGAGCTCTTCTTTGGCTCAGCTCGCAGGGGAACTAGGACCAATGATGCTGTGTACAGCTGGAGCTCTGTAAAAGGGGGGGACTGCGCCCCGCACTGTTCTCCCGTGGACCATCGGTCACAAACCTCTCTCTCTTACTGTCCTGCTGTCCCTGCCCTTGCGCAGTGTGGAACCACAGAGTCCCAGGGGTGCTGAGCTCCCAAGCTGACCAGCAGGCTGGAGAGGTTTGTGCACCGAGCTCCCCCCTGGGGCTCCAGGTGTTCTCTGTCAAAAGACCAGCCAGCTGTCAGGTGACGGGGCCCCGGTGTGTCCAGGAAATAGCCATAGAAACTTTCTTCCGGGCAACTCAGAATAAAGCAGAAACGTGTTGAAAACCATTCCGCTTTTCAAGTTCCCCAAATGACTCACTCCTTAGTCACAATTTTTTTTTTGGTATGTGTATAGTACTGGGGATTGAACCCAGGGACATTCTACCTCCAAGCTACACCCCCAGCCCTATTGTTTATTCTTTATTTTTGAAACAGGGTCTCAACTAAGTTGCAGAGGGCCGCACTAAGTAGCTGAGGCTGGCCACAAACCTGCAATCCTCCTGTCTCAGCCTCCCAAGTATTGGGATTACAAGCGTGCGCCACCACGACTGACAGTCACAATTTTTATAGACTTGCGTTGTCCTTCAAAGCCAGGTGGCGAAGACTTTTTTGGGGGGGATCTTGGTGTTTGAAGAAGGTTAGTAACGGGCAGCACAGTTTCATTCCTCACAGAGCGATATCAGTGACACCAGGCTGAGTGCGGGGCAGCCTCTGAAGGGTGGAAAAGAGCTCAGGTCCCCGGGCCAGAGGGGACGGGCAGCCGTCTACGCCATCTCGAGTGGCGTCCAGACTTCTGACATGTGCTGCTCCTCAGAGACACGCGACCTCCGCCTTTCAGGGGTCGACAATTAGCAGAGTTTTGTCCAAACGAGTTGGTGTGGCATTCAAAACCCGAAAGATCTCACATACACCACGTTCACTTACAGAGTGGAGCGTAAAATCAAACAGACGGCCAGGGCTTTCCATCCGTTGTGTAAGATAAGGTGGTTTGAATTAGAGGGAGGTGTAGGAGCGGGGCGACTTTGTAAATGCTTAACTGTAATTAAGGAAATCCACGGGAGGAATTAAGTCACATTGTGTGATGTCAACGAGACGCACCAGCCAGGTGGTAGCACTAGTTTGAGAGGAAATGGGACCCTGACTGGCCCCACACTTAGTTCTCAATCAGACTGGGAGTTCTCTTTTTTTAATTCCCAAATTAGTTCCTTTCCTTGTATCCAACAGCCAGCTCTTATGCTGAGCAGAGGTGCGTGCCGTCAATCGCTGATAGAAAAGTCCTTAGAGCTGGGCGTGGTGGCGCACGCTTGTCATCCCACTACTTGGAAGGCTGAGACTGGAGGATCCGGGTTCATGGCCAGCCTCAGCTACTTAGTGAGGCCCTCCGCAACTTAGCGAGACCCTGTTTCAAAATAAAGAACAAAAAATAGGGCTGGGGGTGTGGCTCGGAGCTAGAGTGCCCCTGGGTTCAATCCCCAATACCGCAAAAAAAAAAAAAAATCCATAGGATCCTTGGTGAAATCTCCCTGTTTTCCTTTCCTGCATGCTTCTCTCTTTCTCTCTCTCCTCCCTCTTCCTTCTCTTCTGCCTTCGCTGCATACCCTCCTGTCAGCTTTCCAGCCTTGGTCTGTATCTCTCTCCAACCTTCAGTGTCACCCTTGAGCTGGTGGCTAAGTCCCTTCCTTAGGCCTCGGGTCTCTGGTTTAAGTCCTCCACAGTGGTGGTCTTCGGGCCGTATCGGACGTTGTCATAACCATTAGGAGAGAGAGTCATTGCCAAGCCTGGGCGTGGTATTGAGTGGGGTCAGGCATCTGCAGGCGCTCATTGCAGGACAAACAGACCCAAGTATTGGTTGTAAAGGAATCCAGTGAAAGGGGGTAGAGGCTTCGCGGCTGTTGTTACTTGAGCCTTAGAGGGGCCCCAGCCCAGTGGGAAGAACATGGGTCTCCGAGCTTCGTCCCGTCTCTGCAGAAGTGGCGTGGCTTTGCATGCGGGCTCCTGGGTTATTCTCCGCTGCCTTCTCCGCTCCCTGACCTCCGCCCAGCCCTCCGACCAAGGAAGCAAACATTCACATTGTCACTTAGTCTCCTTCTTTGGTCCAAAAGATCCCCGCCAAGCCCCCAGGGCGACGCTGTCTTCAGACTGCTCCTCCAGGGCCCATTCGTCAACTATTTAAAGGACACCACTTTCCTAAGCACTTACCATGTGCTATTTTATTCATTTCTCCCCACAACCTTATACGGTCAAGTATTAAACCCATTTCACAGATGGGGTAACCGGGGCCCACTCAGTGAGCATAACTAGCTCCCCCAGGATCACACGGCTGCCGTGTGGCGGTTTCAGGGTCTGAATCCATGTCTACCTGGTCCTCAGCCTCTCTGCCCCACGCCCTGGTGCCTGGATGTCTTGCTTCCGAGTGCAGGGAACTCCTGTCGTCTGCTTCCTGTTCTTCGTCTCTACAGTCTGCTCATTTCTTGTCCTTTACTTAATCAAGCTCACTGATACAGTAGCTTCCTTATGAAGGAAGTATGTGTGTATATCTGTGTGTGTGTGTGTCTTTGTGTATATGCATGTGTCTGTCTCTGAGTGTCTGTGTGTGTGTGTGTGTCTCTGAGTGTCTCTGTGTGCGTGCCTGTGTATATGTGTGTGTCTGTACGTGTATATATGTATATGTGGGTCTCTTTTTGTGTCTCTGTGTGCGCATGTTCCCCAAATACCTTGTTTCAAACCTCGGGGAAGTTTCCTTCCTTTTCTCTATACTGATTAATTTGAAGAAAATTTTAGCCACAAGAAATTCATTCTCCCCCCTCATCATAATCTCCATCCCAAACAAACCTCAGTGAGTTCTCAATGTGTTTAAATATAGAAAGGCTGTATCTTTCTGGAATGATCCAGGCTTGAACTTGTGATGCACAGAGCTGCCACTGTGAGGTCTCAGGCCTCCTGGAGTGGGGTGGGGACGTAGGGAGCACGTGGTCTCAGAAGGATGAAAATGAAAAACAGGCGAATTTCTGCAGCCTAGTTCTGATTATCTCTAAAATGATAAGTCATTCATAAAGGGGTTCCCCAATGCTGCTGTGACATCAGTAACAAGTCCACTGACCCCCCAACCCCCTCGGTGCTAGGGAATGGGCCCAGGGCTGCTCAACCACTGAGCCGCACCCCCGGCCTTTTTTTTTTCTTTGTTTTGAAACAGGGTCTCACTAAGTTGCCAAGGCTGTCCTCGAATCTGCAATCCTCCCGTCTCAGCCTCCCAAGTACTGGGATTACAGGCGTGCGCCAGAGCGCCCAGCTAACAAGTTCATTGTTTTAATTAAAGTTTCGGGATTAATGTCAAATCCTTTTATCCATGCTGATACTTCTCAGCATTCACGTCTCCAAGCAGATTAAGTTATGACTTTGTACGTGAAGACAAGCAGTGCTTTAGACAAATAAACTCTCCCTCCCTATCCAAGGATTCTTGCCTGAGTGGGTGGTGCCTATGGTCCGACTCTCACTAAACCAGGGTCAGGTAGACATACTAGAGACTGTCCCATAAATCATAGTCAGATCCAGAGGTGATGCTGGGCATTAAGTTCATGTTCCATCTTGAAAATATCCCCCCAATTACCTTTTAGACCACATGGAAAATGGGCAGATCCCAGCCCAAACCATCTTGCTAGCACTTCAGCAGGTTCAAAGATGCAAATCGCTCCATCCCCGCGGGAGCCTTGGTGGCGGCGGCACAGACTGATCTCCCTCCACCGGCGGCGTCCTTCCACACTGCCACCGTGTCGCCTGTGTAGACGCGAGGGCTGAGCAAGCCAACCTGTCGCCAAATGATTTTCTTATTGATAAATGGAGCAATATATTTTGCTTTATTGCTCAATCGTTCCCCCTCCCCCTTTCCATTTTCAAAGCGAAAAATTAGGGCATGTCTTCCTTCTTGGCACAAAATTGTTTCGCTTTATCATAGCCAATCTTATTGTGTATTCAGAAAGGCATCTAGGGACATGATAGTAAATTAAAGATGTTTCAGAACAATGTTTCCTGAAAATCATGTGCAACTTATTGCAGAAGCAATAAAAATTTGAAATTTCTGGGTGACGCTGATTGATCTCCCTATCTTGGGGAGACAGCGAGCGAGTTCGGCGGGATGTCCCGGGCTGGGCCCTGTGTGCAAGAAGAGTCCTGCGTACCCCCCTTCCAGGCGCTCCTTCCTGACGCGCAGGTGCCCCAGCAGCGCCGGTTGCTGACATACAGAACTTGAAAGCCAGGCCTTTCTGGGACCGCTTGTTGCATTTTTAATCACAAAGGAGTTTAGACTTAAACCTTTCATAACTGAACTCATACTGTAATCCATTACGTGTACTTCATATTAGCTGGTATTTCTGGCCTTATGGTGGCAGCTGTGTAAAGTATTCGTTTTGCTTGTTTAGAATTGAATTGTAACATTCTGAAGCTAGCAGCAATTATTGCTACAGCAGAGGCTGCCAAATCTCTAATATTTCTATCCTTGCCAGCGTGTCTACATTGCCAGAGATATTGCTACACTGAGCGGAGCAGACGGTACCTAGCTAGACCCAGGAGGAAGGCCCTATTTCCGAATACTGCTGAGTCCCTCTCCTGAGCAGCCAGTGCTTCTGGGACCTTCTTTCCTTCCTTCCTTCCTTCCTTCCTTCCTTCCTTCCTTCCTTCTCTCTCTCTCTCTCTTTCTTTCTTTCTTTTTTTTTTTTTGGCAGTACTGAGGATTGAACCCAGGGGCATTCTACCTCCAAGCTATACCCCCAGCCCTATTTTTTTGTTCTTTATTTTGAAACAGGGTCTCAATAAGTTGCGGAGGGCCTAAGTAGCTGAGGCTGGCCACGGACCCGGATCCTCCTGTCTCAGCCTCCCAAGTACTGGGATGACAAGCGTGCACCACCACGCCCGGCGATTCTGGACTTTTCTGAGACCAGGAGCTTGCTGAGGACAGGCATTTGCAATTCTCCAGCCCCATCATGGCGTCTGGCCCACGATCAGCACATTTGTCGAGACCTGGAACTCATATCCCACCCGGCCCCTCGCTGCCTCTCCTCTCCCCTCTCCCGGGCCGCAGGCTAACTAACCTATACACTTTGCTTTCCAGGCAGAGCAGGAAGAACGCCAGCTCGGTCTCCCAGGACTCCTGGGAGCAGAACTACGCCCCCGGGGACGGCTTCCAGAGCGCCAAGGAGAACCCCCGGTACTCCAGCTACCAAGGCTCCCGAAACGGCTACCTGGGCGGCCACGGCTTCAACGCCAGGGTCATGCTGGAGACCCAGGAGCTCCTGCGCCAGGAACAGCGGCGGAAAGAGCAACAGAGGAAGAAGCAGCCGCCCCCCGAGGGGCCCAGCAACTATGACTCGTACAAGAAAGTCCAGGACCCCAACTACGCCCCTGCCAAGGGCCCCTTCCGGCAGGACGTGCCCCCGTCCCCTTCCCAGGTGGCCAGGCTGAACAGACTCCAGACCCCCGAGAAGGGGCGGCCCTTCTACTCCTGAGCCCCAGGGGGACAGCAGCTTCGTGTCAGGCAATAAAGGACATTCGTTTTCCTATGAAGACTCACAGTGGGGGAGTTTTTTAAAGCCTCGATGGTACTGTGGAATGCTTTTGTTAGTATCAGTGCCTTTAAGCAGTCCGGGCAAAGAAACGGGAGGCCTTACTGTCTTTGACGCCATGTCTCAGGGGCTCTTTCGTGGAAGGGGCTCCCGCCATGTGACAATCACGCGTTTGAGGTATCCGTACACTCTGCATCTCTCCGGAGTCCCAGGAGTGCTGGCCGGGTGCAGAAGAGGTCCCGATGGCCGAGCTTTGCTGTCGTAGCCCGCACAGCGTGTGACGTCCGGCCTGGGCGCCCAGCGTGTCGCTGATCTTTCCCCTCTGCGTCCCGTGAGCTGCGAGGGGACATCCGGTCTCTGGTGGATGAGAGGGGGTGACATACACCAGACACGGGGCTTCTGTCAGTGGTCAGTGTGGGTTTTCTTTGCTTTCTCAGCTCCTGGTCTCGGGAAGGTCCCGTCATCTTATTGAAGAAGCTAAGCCATATTCCAGTATTCCAGCAACGCCGTTTGGTTTTCGGGGGGGGGGGGTCCTTTTGTAACTGCCTTATAACTCAAACTTACCAATAAAGCGAAGAGTCTAGTCTGTTTATATACACTTGTTCAGTCATGTTCCTGACACGTGTTGTTCAACACAGCTCTGCTCGGGGGACAAGGGACCTGGGACTGACCTGGGCGGGGAAGGACTGGGTCTGTCCATCGGCCTTCGAGCACCCTGCAGGGGCAGGGAGGTAGGAGCTAAGAAGCGAGTGCTCCCAGGAGGAGCCACGGGCCAGTCCACCCAGTCATTGTTTTAATTAGTTTTTGTTGTGACAGGTTGGAAGGAAGGGCATAGATTACAACAGAGATGAATCAGGAGGCCATTTTGGGATTCTAAAACCGGATCTCTCTGCAGTGTTTAAGGTCGGTTGGAATGGCTGTTTTGTCTAGTACATCTACGTGCTGCACCCTTGCCTGGTGATCCCACGTTACTAAATAATTCTGCCACGAAACATAAAAGAGAAACAAGGGAGAGAGAAGCCATCCACGTCACACAGAGAACATCTGGGGTCCCGAACCAGCGGTAACAAAAGCTCTCTCTCGTGTCAGTATTTTAAGGCACGTGTGGGTCCCTCGGCCCCTGGTGGCTCCTGTTTTCATCTGTCGGCCTGAATGTCCTGTATTGTAAACCATGGCTGCGTTGCTAAAGTGCCTGCGATTCCCAATGTGAGACTAAAGCTTAAAATAGCTCAGCATCACATGTATTAACAAAAAAAAAAAGAAAAAAAAGACATGAATTGATATGCCTATTTTTTTTTTTACTGGCACATTGTATTTTTGTGTCTACTTGTTTCTAGAAAATATGTGATGTATCCACATGTACCTGTGTCTCTTTTGCATTTCTGTGTAATGGTTCTGTTTGTTAATAACGCGCGGCGCTGTTTAAATGCTGTTACCGGTGTAAGCATGGTGACCTCAGGTGACAGTGGCTCTTTCTCTCAGCCTTCCCTGGGCTGCGAGAAACAGCTTTCCCTGCACATATGAGACTTCCAATAAAAGGCATATTTCTTTCTGTTCTTGGTGGTGTCTGTAGTTTCCCTGTGGAACCGCTCCTCCCTGTTTTTTTAAGTATATTAATAGATGTGATTTTTTTCATAATTGTTGAAAGTGGAAGTTTCTTCATATCTTTGTGTATGCAAGCAGGGGCGTGGGTGATTGATTACTGATTTGAACACCTGAGGGTAGAGGGACGGGAAGACGGAAGCTCCTTCCTTAGTGACAACCGGGAGGCCCCAGCAACCCAATGAAGCCCGGGGAATTCCAACTAAAGCAGCTAAAGGCTAGAACGGAATAGAACAGAATCATACAAAAAACTCTAGCATTTCCATGGCTGCCCTTCGCTCCCCACGCACCAGGTAGGCAGGCCAGATGTTTTCACTGTGAGCCCAGAGAAAGGTCCAAATTCTAGCCTGTTTCTAATTCTAACCTGCTGCTGACTTTCCAAGCCACACAATAAGGCCTTGCTGTTTCTTTTAAGGAGACAGTCATTAATATTAGTATAGTGTTTCAAAGGCATAAGGGGCAATGCACCCCTTGGTCTTTTACCTGGGCTTCTTCACCCATGTCTACCTGTGTCTTCTGCACACACGTAGACATGGCTCCCACCCAGAGGCTAAGCTTCGCCAGGACCCATCCCCAGGGCCCTATGCATGGCTGCCCGGCTGCCCGGCATCAGTCGGTTCTCCTGGCGGCCCCTTGTCCTGTTATTAAATCCAAGTCCTAGCACCTCAACATCAGTAACGAGAGGTGTGTGGCCAGCCAGAAAGATGTCAGTCTTTGGGTTCCGACGCGGACGCCAGGTGTAGAAGACAGAATAGGGAAGAGGGACAGATTTGTTAATTTTCTCACTGACCAGGAGGCCCACTGCAAATGCCAAAGCTCACAGGCTATTTATTCATCTCCCTGACAGCAAGAAGCAGGCCAGGAGAGGTAATATCAAATGCTGTGGGGCCCCGATTACAAAGGGATTTGTGGATTGAAACTGACAATTTGAGCCGCACTGGGAAGAGACGTAGGAATAGATGTGAGTCAGCAAAGGAGTGAAAGTATACTCTATCAATCAATCTCATCTAAATGAACTGACTTCCAGGACTTGGGAGAATTGCCCAGGAGAGACTGTCCCGAGGACGTGCCAAGCCCAGTGCTCTCGGAGGGAAGCCCCAGGCCCAGGAAAGGGGCAGGTGGAGCCCTGAGGTTGCATTCTGCTAGGGATGGAGGTGGGATTCCTCAGCTGTCCCCTGCACAAGACAGTCCCACCGTAATGTTGGTCCTGCTCTTAGACTTAAGACTATAAAGAATCCTATAAGTATATTATAAATACAAATTATAGCAGGGCGTGGTGGCGTATGCTTGTAATCCTAGTACTTGGGAGGCTGAGACAGGAGGATCCAGGTTCGTGGCCAGCCTCAGCTACTTAGTGAGGCCCTCTGCAACTTAGTGAGACCCTGTTTCAAAATAAAGAACAAAAAATGGGGCTGGGGGTGTAGCCCAGAGGTAGAATGCCCCTGGGTTCAATCCCCAGTACCACCAAAAAACAAAACAAAACAAATAAATACAAATTATAAAAATAATGGAATGTGACTGTTAGTATCTCATGACTATAATCAATCCCCTGACGTGGGCTACTTAGGAAGTCAGAGAGGTTCTTGGAGATGTAAGTCCAAGATTGGGCAACCCCATCGGTTTGGGCCATGATGGGTCTCAAACACATCATGGTGTGAATGTGTGTGGAAGCAAATGCTTACCTCACAAGCCAGAAAGAAGGAAGAGACGAGGCCCCCCACCCCTTCAAAGGAGCGCCTCCAATCGCCAAGAACATCTCTCAGGCTCTACCTCTCAAAGGCTCCGTAACCATGGAGACTAAGCCTTCAACAAGTGCACCTCTGGGAGACACCCATCGAAACCCTCATAGTACATCTGTACTACAGTGCACGGAAGAGCCGACTCCCACCTGCTCTCTGTGGTCAGAACAAAGCCAGCTCCGGGGTAAAAGGAGGAGCTGGGCGTCTCAGATCCGCTACCACAGAGGCCAACTAACTCATGAAGACGAAACCAAATGCTCCTTTTTGTTGAATGGAGGCGATTGCTTTTATACCCACCCTCTTAAAAACAGGAGGAAAATGGCAGCCGACTGGCCCTCTGCCAGCGGTGTCCCCGACTGTCCACCGTGGTGCGTCTGAGAAGGAGGTAGCCACAGGTGAGAGCCAGGAGTCAAGGCGACCTCTCAGATACCTCTCAGATGGTGTGACTCTGCAGACCACACCCCTCCTTCAATATCGCTTGAACATGTGAAGTTACACATTTGTTTTTGTTTTGTTTTATTTTTTGGATTTTTTTGTGGTACTGGGGATTGAACCCAGGGACATTCTACCTCCAAGCTACACCCCCAGCCCTATTTTTTTTATTCTTTTTGTTTGTTTGTTTGCGGTACTGGGATTGAACCCAGGGGCATTCTATCTCTAAGTTACACCCCCAGCCCTATTTTTTATTCTTTATTTGGAAACAGGGTCTCACTAAGTTGCGGAGGGCCTCACTAAGTAGCTGAGGCTAGCCACAAACCTGGATCCTCCTGTCTCAGTCTCCCAAGTACTGGGATTACAAGCATGTGCCACCACGCCCGGCTGAAGTTACACATTTGTATACACATACAACAGACATTTATATATACGTTTGTATATACATATAATGTGCATATATATGCAAAATGCATCTATCTTTCTGTGTTTGGCTATTTTAATATGTTCCTGTCTTATGACTCCTTAAAGCTCAGGTGTCGCCCCCCCCCTTATCAAAAACTAAGACTTAGCAGATAGTACTTGGTCTCTGGTTTGGGTCGCTAATCGTGGAATAAGTTGCCGCGGCTCAGCCGACTACCTCTGAGTAATGAGCATCCTCCTCGGGATGGCACGGGGTGCCATAAATTTAAATGTCTATTTAATAGCTCTTTTTTTATTTTCTGGAACAAAGATTCCTCCGACGATGACATGTCAGGTAAGGAAATAATCTTTCGTTGCTTCAGAGACAGGATATCATCTTAATAAGGCAGCTAATCAGAGCGTTCACAGGTCAGAAAGCCAGAGCGCCGAGCTGCCGTGATGGAAACCCACCTTCAGCTCTGAGTCGCGGGGAGATGGCGAAGCTGGGGAATTGGATGGACTCCTTTTCCATGCGTGGGGGGCGAGGGTTGCCATTCCCAATGGAAGCTTTCTTTCCCCCCTTTTTAAAAACAAGAAACTGATATTTTGCTTGAGTGTTCGTGGGTGAGGGGGAGCTAATCGCTGCCCCCCACAGAGAGGGAACTGACTTCCCCATCAGGTGGGCTCTGGTCTCTGTCACCCGCAGCCAGCTGTCCTCCCCCCTCCCTGTCCTCAGCTAAGTAAACAGCTATGGTATGCTTTGTTCACAGGTTTGATTCCCTATTCTTTTTTGGGGGGGGAGTTTCTTTTGTTTTTATTTTTATTGGTGTATCTCAATTATAAAGAGCAATGGGTTTCACAGTGCCATATTGACACATACATGGAAACACAATTTGTGTGTGTGTGTGTGTGTGTGTGTGTGTGTGTGTGTGTGTGTGGTACTGGGGATTGAACCCAGGGGCATTCTACCTCTGAGCTCCACCTCCAGCCCTATTTTATTCTTTATTTTGAAACAGGGTCTCACTAAGTTGTGGAGGGCCTCACTAAGTAGCTGAGGCTGGCCAAGAACCCAGATCCTCCTGTCTCAGCCTCCCAAGTACGGGGACTACAGGCATGTTCCACCACGTCCGGCAAAACACAATCTGATCAATTTCACTATCCAGTAGACCCCATCTCTCCTCCTCCCTCCCCACTCCCTTTTCCTACCCGAATGGTGCCCCTCATCACAGTGGCCCCAGGTTCCTTTTGGATGTGTTGTAAACAAAGGAACTGTTTTTGGGCCCCCTGTTCTGAGCATACTCCATTTTTTTTTTTGATACTAAGGATTGAAACCATGGGCAGTCTACCTCCAAACTAAACCCCAGTCTTCCTTCCTTCCTTCCTTCCTTCCTTCCTTCCTTCCTTCCTTCCTTCCTTTTGAAACAGAGTCTCACTAAGTTGCTGCGGCTGGCCTCGAACCTGTGATCCTCCTGTCTCCACCTCCTAAATACTGGGATTACAAGTGTGTCTCACCAAACCCAACCATAGATTTAATTTCTTTAGGTACATTCTCTAGTAGGGAATTTCACTTTATTACTTTTTTTTTTTGGTGTATTATTATTATACATACCAGTGAGATTTATTGTTACATATTTGCATGTGCACATAACTTAATTTGGACAACTTTACTTTTTTTTGTTGTTGGTACTGGGGGTTGAACCCAGGGGCATCCTACCTCTGAGCTACACCTTATTTTATTTTGAAACAGGGCCTTGCTAAGTTGCTGATGGCCTCATTAAGTTGGCGAGGCTGGCCTGGAACCCGCGCTCCTCCTGTCTCCCAAGCACTGGGGTTATAGGCGTGTGCCACCATGCCTGGCTTTGATTTTAAAGGATTCCATTGTGACTCCCATAAGATTAGAAGTTCTTGGTTTAAGAAGATAAACACCCTTCCTCATAGTTAGGGTTTGAAAGTAAAATGCCCCCCAGACCTCATGCTCTGGAGCCGGCCATTCTCAGAGGAGAGTCTTTGGGGGTGTGGCTGCGTCAGTGTGTGTCTGTGTGTCCCCGCTCTGCCCTGCTGCTGGCGCATGTGGCCCTAACTCTCTCACTCTGTGTTCCCTGCCATCATGCCCTAAGGACCTCCCCTTCAAGTTCCTTCTTGGCAGTCGATGTGAGAGGGAATATCTATATATTCCATTTTATATATTCCAGATATACTAAAATCAAATCCGTAAGCAAATAAGTCTTCTTGAAGTTCTGTGTGCCAGGGATGTGAGATTGCGGCGGTGAGATGCTCACTCAAACACTGTTTTTCTTTCTGAGTTAAGATTTAGCTGATCAGTTATTTATTTCTGTTGGTTGTGGGGTTTTTTGTTGTTGTTGTTGTTTTGGTACCGGGGATTGAACCCAGGGGCATTCTACCTCCGAGCTACATCTCCAGCCCTACTTTTATTCTTTATTTTGAAACAGGGTCTCATTAACTTGCAGAGGGCCTAAGTAGCTGAGGCTGGCCGCAAACCCGGATCCTCCTATCTCAGTCTCCCAAGTATTGGGATTACAAGCGTGCGCCACCACGCCCAGCTTGATGGTTTGTGTTTTGAAAAGCAAGCTCTAAGTACCTTAGCCTGCGCCTCTCCAGATGAGTCTCTGGAATATTGGACATGAGAGAAAAATGCAAGAAACTAAGTATTCTTCTATCACAGCAAAGGGCAACAATTACTCATTTTTCTTGCTTAGTGCTTATTTGCTCTCAGGATCAATTAAATGTGTGAAAAACACCCTTTTGGAATTGTTCAACGAACTACAGAGTCACGAGTCACGCCACAGTTGCTGGCTTGGAGACGCAGGTGGCGTTTGCTCCCGGCCCTGGAAGCTGGTGAGGAGCCAATTGTCCTGCCGTGTCATCAGCCTGGTGGGATCAGCGGCGGCTGGAAGATGGCGCTGCTATCAGGACCCCGGCTTCTGTCTCTGAAGGTAAGTTCTCCGGCTTGCTAGAAGGCTGCTTCTGAAACTGAAGTTTGACTGCCAGGAGGGATTTTATGCTGCACATCTTTAAGGTTTTGCCATTGAAAACCCTGGCTCAGGGCCCAGCTGACTGAAAGCTACGAGGGGAGAAGAGCAATATATTGCTGGCCAGTGACCCGAAGGAGCACAATGCAGATTTCTAACCCAGTCGTGACCTCGGTGAATAATCCGGTTGCGGGGTTCGGTTCCTATCTGCCTTGCCCCCCACCCCGCCCCGGCCTCACTGTCAGGGGCAACGTAAGCATCGCAGTGGTGGTTTATGTCAAGAAGAAATGGGCAAAGAATCAACACGCCAACCCAGAGACGGGTCAGATTTGGGCTCACCAACGAATACGGGGCATGTGGGAATAAAACAACCCTTTGAGCTCATCTTGAGAAGCCTAGAAGTGAATTTGTCCTGTGTACAGCCTGACTCTCAACTTCAGTCAGACTCTCCTGAATTATATCTGCTTGGCCGGACTTCCACCTGAGCCTGAGGAGCCTGGTCCATGCCACCGAAGCATCCCACAGAACCAGAGTCCACAGAACCAGAGCCCACAGAACCTGGGCCCACAGAACCTGAGCTCACAGAACCAAAGTCCACACAAATTGAGCCCACAGAACCTGGGCTCACAGAATCTGAGCTCACAGAACCAGACTCCACACAAATTGAGCCCACAGAACCTGGGCCCACAGAACCTGGGCCCACAGAACCAGAGTCCACAGAATCTGAGCCCACAGAACCTGGGCTCACAGATCCTGAGCCCACAGAATCAGAGTCCACAGAACCTGGGCCCATAGAACCTGGGCCCATAGAACCTGACTTCACAGAACCTGAGTCCACAGAACCTGGGCCCACAGAACATGGGCCCACAGAACCTGAGTTCACAGAATCTGAGTCCATAGAACCTGGGCCCACAGAACCCGAGTCCACAGAACCTGAGCCCACAGAACCTGAGCACACAGAACCTGAGCACACAGAACCTGAGTCCACAGAACCTGAGCCCACAGAACCTGGGTCCACAGAACCTGAGCCCACAGAACCTGAGTCCATAGAACCTGAGTCCACAGAATCTGAGTCCATAGAACCTGGACCCACAGAACCTGAGTCCATAGAACCTGAGCCTACAGAACCTGGGTCCACAGAACCTGAGCTCACAGAACATGGGCCCACAGAACCCGAGTCCACAGAACCTGAACCCACAGAACCTGGGTCCACAGAACCTGAGCACACAGAACCTGAGCCCACAGAACCTGAGTCCATAGAACCTGGGTCCACAAGTCGCCTCTGGCTTCCCACTGAATTTGGTCTATTTGTGTGTGTGTCGCCCTTTAGGATTTGCGAAGCTCTCTCTTCCTTTCTTTTTGAATCTCTAGACACGCAGAAGCAGGTTAGAGAAATGATAGTCCAAGTTTATACCTGAAGAAACTGGGACTCCAGGACTTTGGGACTTCCTGTTGGCTAGCTACTCAGAACACAAAACCTGTTGTCCTGTGACCAATGAATGCTTTATATCAAAATAAAGATTGTGAGGATTTGGGGTACTGGAGATGGAACCCAGGGGCATTTTACCTTTGAGCTCCACGCCCAGCCCTTTTCAATTTTATTTTGAAACAGGATCTTGCTAAGTTGCTGAGGGTCTCACTCAAGTTGCCAAGGCTGTCTTGGAACCTGTGATCCTCCTGTCTCAGCCTCCCAAGTACTGGGATTACAAGTGTGTGCCACCACTCTCCGCAAAGATTGTGTTTTAACAATTTTAAAATCCTTACTTGATGGTAATGGTACTTTTTATTGATGGTGAAGATAAGCACAACATCATGGCGTAATGTATAAAGAGTTTTAAAACTCCACCACATGCATCTGTCACAGCTCACAGAGCTGTGCATTCGGAAGAGTAAACTTAATTATACATAATTTTTAAAAACTCAACCAATATGTCAGCGAGACCCAGGAAGGAAAAAAAAGCAGTTATGAAATTAGTAACGCCTTGAAAATACATCACAATACTATTTATATGCACTTGAAAGTACATATATGTCTATATATTTATGTGTGTGTGCATGTAAATGCATGCATATGTATATATGTGTGTGTATATACACAAATGCATACACACATATGTACATGTATACACACACACATATACACATATAATGTGTGTCATATATTTACGATGTCTGTGGGATCAGCTGAGGCCAGGCTGCAGGTGGATTGTAGACCTGCCACAGTCCCTGTTGGTGACCAGTATTCCTCGAGATATCTCTCTTGGAGCAGAGAGTATTCATTCCACGCCGAGTTTTGAGAAAACGAAGAGTCTTGTGATATTGGAGCCCATGAACATGTGTTTAAAAGCACAAGGGAAGGAGGATGGGGTAGAACACAGAATGGCCGCCACACAGGGCTGATCCCAGCAGCCGACTTTCTGAAGCAGATGCAAACGAGACCCCGAATGCTAATCCAAAGTAGAAAAGATCATTGGGAGATTGCGAAACAATAACAATTTGCATTAAACCATCAGCTGCTTCCCACAGATGGGGAAAGCCTGCCACGAAATGTCGTCAGGCGTTTGCAGGGTTGCAAGCTGGACACGCATTCACAACATCCTTGAGCTTTTCGCATTGGGAATAAAAATGGAAATCACTTTTTAGTGCCAATTGGTTCTTTACATTTTCCTTTTCCCTTTGTATTTTATTTTACTTTTTGGTGGAGAGACGGCATAGGAATAGCCAGGGGGAGATGATCCATTTACAGAGTTGGATAGATAAAATCTATCTTCAAAGAAGTAGACTATTAATTATGCATAGAAAGAAACTTTTAGCTCGCGGACATTCCTAATGAAGAGAGTGGCTTATTTCACTCAAGATCCTAATCGCACACAGTGGCTGTGTCTCAGGAGGAGCTCCGTTGCTGAGTGGGCCTGCTCGGAGCGAGCCTGGGCAGGGCTGGGCCCGTGGGGACCCGAGCTCTTGGTGCCTCAGCTGGCAGCGATGGTTGAGTCCAGCCTCCGCTAGAGGGGCACCTCCCCTCCATTGCTCCTTTAAATGGACCGCGGGGCTGCAAGGCAGGGCCAGGGGCTGATCCTGCATCCCATTTCCTCAGATCCTGGAGAGGACGCCAGACAGACACCGGCTCTCAGCTTCCTCAGGGAGAACTGGTCCAATAGCTAATAACTAATCCCCTGAACGAGACACTTCCTCCGGCTTTGGCCCTCCTTCCAGTAAGCCAGGAAACGTCTCCCCCTCATTAGGCGGCGGCTCAGGAGGGACTGCTGATCTCTGAGCGGTGGCTTCACAGGCTACGCGAGGGTCTTCTGCTGTGTCTTAGCTCCTTTTAGATGTTCCCTCTGGATTAATTGGAAACTGTAGATATCCTGTTTGTGAGATTTGCTCAGTGTCATTGTAAGGCCAGGAAGGGGCTGGTATTGATTTTTTTTTTTTTTAAAGAAAATGTTGCTAGCCGGGCGTGGTGGCGCATGATTGGAATCCCAGTACTTGAGAGGATGAGACAGGAGGAGTGCAGGTTTGAGGCCAGCCTCAGCAACTTAGGGAGACCCTGTTTCAAAATAAAAAATAAAAAAGGGCTGGGGGTGTATCTCAGAGGTAGAAAGCCCCTGGGTTCAATCCCCAGTACCAAAAACGAAAGAAGCGGGTCTTGGTGGTGTACGCCTGTAATCCCTCTCTCCCTTCCTCGTCTGTTCATGGCTCCTACTGCCTGTCAAGTGTTGTGTGAGGTGCCGGGAATATTCTAGAGAATGGCAGTCTTGTTCGGTGGAGAACAGCTATGTACCATGCAGAGATAGTACTTGGCATGAAGGAAATAAAACAGGATGGGGTAGGGAATGCTGAGGGGCAAGGGGACTGCCGTCTTGAGTGGAGGGGACAGAGGGGACAGCTAAGCGGAGCCATCCGGCCCGTGGAGGAAGAGCATGCCAGGAAGAAGAAGGAAACACAGAATCCTGGGCACTTGCCTGGTGAGATCGAATCCCAGTACTTGAGAGGTTGAGACAGGAGGCTCATAGGTTCAAGGCCAGCCTTGGCAATTTAGCGAGGCCCTCAACAACTTAGTGAGACCCTGTTTCAAAATAAAATTAAAAAGGACTGGGGGTGTAGCTCAGAGGTAGAATGCCCCTGGGTGGGCCGGGCATGGTGGCACACACTTGTAATCCCAGTACTTTGGGAGGCGGAGACCGGAGGATCCTGGTTCGCAGCCAGCCTCAGCTCTCTCTCTCTCTGTCTCTCTCTCTCTCTCTCTGTCTCTCTCTCTAGTTAGTGAGGCTCTCCGCAACTTTGTGAGACCCGGTTTCAAAATAAAGTATAAAAAATAGGGCCGGGGGTGTAGCGCGGAGGTAGAATGCCCCTGGGTTCAATCCCCGGTACCACAAAAAAAAAAAGTAGTAACGGGGTCAAGCCTCATGTTTATTTTGTCAGGTGACTGAGGCTGAGGAAGAGAGGACCAAGAGAGTTTATGAGGGTGATGATCGAGAACAATCAGAAAAGGAGAAGAGGGAGGGCGAGCATCAAGCGTTGGTCGGGGGTGCTTGGAGCTGGGGGCATAGAGTGATCAGTGATGGGGCCCCATAGAGAGATGGAGGGGACATTAACAGGACACTGGGGGGTGGCCACAGGGGCCAGGGCCAGTGGTTGAGGAGAAATGGAAGACAAGCTCAAGCCACGAAGGAGAGGCAGTGCGTTAGAAGGATCTTCCTCCAGGTATTGAAATCCGCACCAGCGACAGCGAGCAGGGCTGCAGGACAGGGGGCCAGGTGCCATCGTCTTCACGCAAAGAGCCTCTGTGGAGGAGGTTAGGGAGGAGTGAAATAGCACATAGCTAATTAACCAGTCGCAAAGGAAGAATGTGGGGAGGGCAAGAATAACATCCCGGAAGTGTCAGTAAGCACTAACACACCTATCCCATTTCCAAGCCCAAAATACACACCTCGTGATGGAGAAACAGCCCAGGCATGCTGGGAAGCCGCGGGTGTCAATTAGAGCAAGCAGAGGGTGAGAGATACACAGATCCTGTCGGGAGGTGACACCCCTCATGAGAAGGGCCTGGAGCTCTGGGGCAGGACAAGGGTCGCAGTCAGCATTCTTACCACTTGACTCAGAAAACTTGACAACCACAACTTACAGGAAGATTTGTTTGCTCACAGTGCTGGAGATTTCTGGGGTTCAGTCCATGTTAGGCCTGGTGGAGTCTGCAGAGCTCAGGGCAGGGCACAGGGAGCAGAGAGAGAGAGAGAGAGAGAGAGAGAGAGAGGACATGCACAAAGACTCTGCTATCACATCATGGCGGCTGGAAGCAAGAGAGAGAGCATGTGTAAGGGTTTCAAGGACACATGCACAGTCCCCAAGGCCACACCCCCAGTGACCCACCACCTCCAGCCCCACCCCACCCACCTAGGTTACCACCCAATAAATCCATTACAATAGATTCCCCTGCTGATGAGATCAGAACCCTCGGAAGTCAATCCTTCCATCTCTGACCATGAATACATGAGCTCTTCAGGGGACACTGTGTCCCCAAACCAGGCCCACAGGTGTCGTTCTGTGGGCTCTGGGTGGAGGCAGTAGTTCAGTGTTCACTTGGGGCTGCTCCTGGGGCTGAGAGGCAGGGCAAGCTGTTCTAACTTCTTCCATCACCGCAGCCCGAGTTCTAAACCTGCTTCCTGCCATGTGTCTCCATGATACACATGTGCATGCATGCGTGAATTCATTCGTTCATTCATTCATTCATGAATTCATGAATTCATTCATTCATTTGTTCATTTATCCGACACCTACTATTTACCAGACAGTATATTTGTCACTGGGCATTCAGTGGTGAACTAAAGAGACCTCGATGTTTACATACGCAGGACAGTCCAAAGGCCCACACACATTAAATAAACTCAACAGCAGATGTAGTATGGTGGATTGTGACAAGGCCGCTCAAGACAAAGTTTCTAGGCTAGAGTAACAGGGGGAGGGGACATAATTAAGATGAGGGACAGCGAAGGCATATGAGTAGTGACACGAAGGCTGAAATTTGAAGGATTCTGAAAACCTAACGAGAATTTGCAAAGGGCTCAAGAACCCAGAAACTTGATACTCAAGGGCACTGAGGTCTCATTTTGTAGAATTTAGCCAATGAAACCCAAAAGGTAGGCAGACTTCTGCCCCAAACTGTTAAAAATGTTATCCATAAAGAGAAAAATTACACTTAAACATCCCCAAAGTGGGACATGGCTAAGTAAAGTATGGTATAAAATATAGAAGCGCAGCCCAGGGCAGTGGCGCACACCTGTAATCCCACGACGTGGGAGGCTGAGACAGGAGGATCACAGGTTCCAGACCAGCCTCAGCAACTTAGAGAGCCCCTGTTTCAAAATAAAAATAAAAAGGGCTGGGATGTAGCTCGGAGATGGAATGCCCCTGGGTTCAATCCCCAGTACCACCCCCCCAATGTAGAAGTATGTTATAGTTACTAAAATTAATGTTTATGAGTAAATTCCATCAACATAAGTATAATCAGAATGTAATGTCCAGTGAAAGATACAGGGATATCGAATGATGCCCACGTCACGACGTGTGTGTGTGTGTGTGTGTGTGTGTGTGTGTGTGTGTGTGTGAAGAAAGAGAAGAAATACCTCCAGTATTAACAAGTTATAGCTGCGTATTTGTTGGGGTTTTTTGTGCCAGAAAAAGAATGGTTTAAAAGTTCAATGTAGCCAGGCATGGTGGCACACGCTTATAATCCCAGTACTTGGGAGTCTGAGACAGGAGGATAGCAGGTTTGAGGACAGCCTCAACAAGTAGAGAGACTCTCATCAACCTAGGGAGATCCTGTTTCAAAATAAGAATAAAATAGGGCTGGGGGTATAGCTCGGAGGTAGAATGCCTTTGAGTTCAATCCCTAGAACCACAAAAATAAAATAAAATAAAAGTCCAATGTTTACAAATACCAGAAACAGGGGCTCTACGGTAGCTGCGTTTGATGGGGGGATGGAGGAGGCATCCCAGAGCCTCCTCAGGATCAGGAATGTTCTGTGTGGGTGGAGACTACACCCAAAATCCCGCTCCTCCCACTGGGCCCAGATCACTAGTTAATAGGGTGACTATTCTTCACTAGAGTTTAAAATGAGGGTGATCCGAACACATGGAGAGCTCGTATCACTTACTGGGAACTCTGGGACTCTAGTTTTCCAGTCAGTTCATTCTTGAAGGTATAAGAGAGACAGGACGAGAAGCCTGGGCCTGGGCGGCCCTCTCTACCCTGAGATGGGGACGGGCGGTGGAGCCTAGAACCACGCGATTCCCATGAATCACGCTGGCCACGAGGAGCCCGTCACAGATTCACGTTCTGCCCGGGAGTGCCAACGTTCCTTCTGAGTCTTGGAGAGAGGTGGCAACACGCCGGCTCTGGCAGGCGGCCTCCTGGCACAGGTGTGCGCACGCAACGATCGCCCCAGGAGGAGGAAGAGCTTCGCCCTCCCTGAATAAAAGTTCCTTACAAAGGACACCGAAGGCCCAAGGTGACCAGCATGCTGAGCAGCCTGCATTAAAGACATCTCGACATTAAGGAGCAGCTACTGCCAGGACGTGCGTCCTCACGGTGACCACGGTGCACAGCGGAGCTTCAATGGATCCTTTACCTTCCTGATTCCTTTTCAGATGCTAGATCCATTTCTTTCTTTCTTTTTTCTTTTTTCTTTTTCAGTGCTAGTGATGGAACCCAGGGCCTCATGTCTCATGCATGCTGTGTAAGCGCTCTACCACTGAGCCACACTCCCAGCCCTCCTTTACTGTGACTAAATAATTCTTCTTCTTCTTCTTCTTCTTCTTCTTCTTCTTCTTCTTCTTCTTCT
>PVJS01022500.1:0-30459 GCA_004027185.1 Glis glis
AGAGAGAGAGAGAGAGAGAGAGAGAGAGAGAGAGGTACTGGGGAAACTCTACCTTTGATCCACATGCCCTTTTTATTTTTTACTTTGAAGTGGGGTCTCACTAAGTCACTGTGCACTGACTGCCAACCTGGGATCCTCCCATCTCAGCCTCCCAAATACTAAGATTACAGGCATGTACCACTGTGCCCAGCCAAATTCTGTCATTAATATGTTGATACTGGGGAGACTATAGCTAATGCAGTTTCATCTCAGAGTCCTCAGATGATGAATGTAGGAGGTGATCCATAATCTGTCCTTCTGTTTCTTTAGGCTCCAAAATCTGATTGGTCAACAAACTTGATCAAGTAATGTTATCAAGTACACAATTATGTGTTAAACAGTCAAATGTATACTACTATTTCATGGCATAAACTTTAATTGTTGAAATACTCAACATTCGAGTCTCTGATCAACACATATCCTTTTGGATGAATTAGATGGTTTGACAGATTTAAAGCAGGTGGCTATTGATTTGCAATTAAAAATGGGGATGACTAATATATACTGTATTAAGTTTTTGGACTGGGTATTCTGTTCTGTAGGAACTTCAGTGGGAAAATATAAGTTAACAGGAAGATGTATTGCTTAACATGGAATCACAAAAAGTAGGAACTTAGTTATGCTAGTTGAATAATTGATGGGATTAGTACAGCCATGCTGTTAAAAGTGGGAAGGGAGAGGCTACTTGTTTGGACTGACCTTGCTTGGACAGTGATTCTATTTGACACTGGAACTCTGCTTATTTTATTTGTTATGCTTTAATTACCCTCCTTCTGATTGTTAATGATGTTTTGTTGTTCGTGTAAATTCATGCCTATAGGATTCATGCAAAGCTTTCTCTTCCAAGAGAATCCTTGCCATTCTAAGTCAGGTTGCCTATGCCTGTCCAGGTTGATTATGTTTAGATCTTTCTGATTAATTCTCAAAAGATAATCTGAGTTTCAAATTTTTTTAACCTTCTGGTTACAATTCATATTGAGTCTTTCCATTGTAGCCCTTTAAGAACTGTACTCATTTTACTATCTTATCAA
This sequence comes from Glis glis, assembly GCA_004027185.1. Classification (NCBI taxonomy): domain Eukaryota; kingdom Metazoa; phylum Chordata; class Mammalia; order Rodentia; family Gliridae; genus Glis; species Glis glis. The sequence goes on from PVJS01022500.1 coordinate 1,071, forward strand.
CACAATTTTCTCTGTGTGTTGTTTGCACATCTGTAATGTGAGTGTAAGTCTATGTGGGCTTTAGGAAGCATGGTTAATGGAATCTTTTACTGAATATTTCCTAGTTTTTAATAAAATATTGACCCTCTCTGGCTTCTTCGTTTTTGTTTTTGTTGTTCTGGATATTGAACCTAAGACCATTGAGCTACAACCCTAGCCTATTGTATTGTATTGTATTTATTGTATTGTATTGAATTGAATTTATTATTGTTGTTATTTTTGAAACAGGGTCTCCCTAAATTTTCCAGGCTGGCTTCAAACTTGTGATCCTCCTGCCTCAGCCTTATGAGCAACTTGGATGACAGGCGTGTACCACCAATGCTTGCTTACTTTTTTAATCTTCTATATGAAAAAATTATACTATTTATCTGGGGCCCTTTCTTTTAGCCTTTTCTTACAGGGCTTTCCCTGTAAGAACATGTTTTACACAAAAGTCTCAAGAATTTTGCAAAATATGTGCATTTTCTAAAAGTTACCAAATTAATAATTTGAATTTCTCCAAACATTCATGGCAGATTTAAAAAGGAAAAAAATATTTACTACAAAAACACTATTCTGAACATCATTTCAAGGATTAAGACAGGTATTTTTAAAAACCTGGTACAAAATATATTGGCTAAATGAACAAATTTAACAAAAAGTATCATTCATGACGTTGTGGTTTGTAGATTTTAGGGCATCACTTGTTCACTTGCTTATTTTTCATTTTATATTTTAAAGTGTTGGGGGGCCCTTTCTATGTTTATTTTTCACACTATAATTATTCATCTTTTACATTTTAAGATTATGCTCAAATATATTTAAATTTCAACACTTTTGCAATGAAAAGAGCATAAAATGCATAACAAGTGCTACAGTCATTGCATGGATGCCACGGTATTAAAATAAAACACTAATAGAGAATAATAGGAGATTATAAAAATTCAATTTGATCCTAATTTATTGAAAGCAGTTGAGCTCTTAATTATTCACTTTGTCTCATAAAACTCAAGGTCTGTTTGCAGTAGGTCAGGTAGGCCATGGAATCTAAAGAAATTAAATTGGGTCATAGAAGAAGTAGAGGTTTGCCTGAGGGCTCAACAATCTTAGTGATATGAAAAAAAATGAAGAGAACTAATTTCACCATACATGAACATTATTCAGTTCCATGTTCCTGTGCTCACAGAAGAAGTCAAGATCTAAAAGAGAGAGTAATGGAACTGACAATAAACTCAGTAAATATTAGTTGACAACAAAATGCTGCTTAATTCAATTTCTAGAACATATATAGTTTTAAAAGTCAGTGGTGAAAGGAACTATTTTTGGAGAAAGTTACTTTTTTGCCAAATTTTGTTGTAATAGAAGGAAAATAGTACTCAGAAAGGAAACTTTTACTGTTCTCATGTGGCTTACTGTGGCAATTTTTAATCCCAATGACATCCTTGTCTGTCAGCTGTTGTGTCACCAGGGGAAATAGCAGTTGAGCAGCTGAATTTAGATATTTTCTCAGCAGAAAGAGAGTTAAAGATAAAGGACAGTGAGTGAGGGTTATGGGATAGATGGAAGGAAATTTATTAAGACAGGTATAGGGTTAGCATGTGAAAGGAGAAATTGATGGCTATATTAAGATGAACTACTGATCCAATAATTCGTGATCCTGGAAGAAAGGCTCTCTGAAACCAATATTCCCATAACAGTGGTTCACTAAAAAGACTGTATATTTGTTGTCTTATCTGTATCCAGTAATAAGAACTCGTAACACAAAACTACCCAATGCATATACAAATAAATATCTGTTCCAAGTTTTTTATGTTGGTCACTAATCCACATCCTATCTAATTCCTTATGGAAGAATGACAGGAAATATAATTGACTGTTGAATGGATACCTCTGGCTTCCAAAACTTTATTACTTGGAGAGACTTCATAGATAATTCATAATTCTCTGTGACTTCTTAAAATTGTCCTTTATTTCAGATGTTTTATTTGGGCAGCCATGCCAGTTCACATAATGGATTCAAGTACATTATTCTCTATTTAATAAAGTTATTTTCATGAATAATGCCCTGTTCTCTTCTTGATCTATCCTCCTATGAATAACAGAAAATATCTTGAAATGTTTCAAGATATGGGTCTATATTCAGAGTAGCTCAATTTATATTTTAGTATATATTCAATTTGTAATTATCCTTACAGCCTTACTTAATGCATTCACAACATAATCTAGACACTAAAACCAACACAAAACTAAACATACTGCAACATATAAACTCTATATGTTTTATTGCTCTATAAATCACTTTTTCCCTGAAAAGAGGAATATGTTTTCATAGAGTTACTGCAATTCTCAATTTATTTTAATAGAATCACTTTTATTCTATAATTATTTTAAAGTGAATTCTGACAAATCTCTAAATAAATTATTTTTTTCACTTTAAAACAAAATATTTCATTCCCTTAAGTTTGGCATGCACAATTGACTGCCTTCAGAAAGAAAAAGTATGAAAGGGAAGAAATAGTGAATACGGTGGAGAAAACTGAAAAATACCACCTCAGCTAGGTGATCAAGGTCAATATCACGATAAGTCATGTTAGGAGTACATGCCTTTGACACAATGTGGTGAGAAGAGCATTTACTTCTATAATCTTTCATTTAAAATCCCATAATCTCAGTCTAATCAGAGGAAAAACATCAAGCAAATACAAAAGGAGGGATAATCTAATAAAACAACACAAGAACTTCTCAAAACTGTCAAGATTGCCAAAATCAGCACTGTCATTAAAACCATCGTTAATATTTCTGCACACCTCAACATGACCACCAGAGAGCAAACAGTCTCTTTTGCCTCTGGCTGGACAAAGGTGATTCATTCCATCCTCTTACCTGCAATCAACCCAAGGGGAAGAGGGCACAAAGCCTGGGGCAGGGTCTAATACTCTTACTTCCTTCAAATTATCCTATTTCCTTCCATACTGATCTGAGAAATTGGGATATTTCATTCTGGTTAATAATCTTTACTTACATTCTGTCAAATCTTTCCTCTCATACTTTCAGCCATTTTTACTTAAAAATAAAGCATTACATGGTATTTTTTGTTTGCTTGCTTGTTTGTTTCAATTCAGTTCTTCTAGAATAAATTCTCTGATCACAATGATTACCTCTAATGTAGTGGCCAGTTTGGAGGAAGTTTACTAGACAGACAACATAATGCACATCTAACTAGAGGAAAATAAAGTGATAATCTCACCAAGTCCATGACCTTTTTTAGAATATTTAAGGCCTGCTCATTACATTCAATAAAGTCCACTCTTAATGTGATTTTCAAAGTCTTCTTTTTTTAAACGTATCTCTGAGGAAATGTGATAAATATACAATAAAGCTTCAAGTCTAAAGTTCAAAATTGTATTCACAGTATTTACAGCACACAATTATCCCTTGCTCTGTATTGGTGCCTGTGTGGTTTGCACAGCCTGAAATCTCATCTTTGATCTTATTCATCACTCTAAATTACATGCAATTTTTAATTTTCAGCCTTCTCTAACCATGCCAACTCATTATGTACCTTAAATCTTCTTCCATAATGAAATTGAATATCTTTCTTTCATTTGGTAATCTATCATGCTTTGTCCAGTGACATCTCTTGTAGAATTATGGAATATTTGGAAAGCAATTATGGAACATAATTATGATGGTGTTTAAGTCTGTAATATATTAATAAAGGATTTATTTTCATTATTAATTGACACATAGTAATTGTACATATTTATAGTATGTAGTATAATATTTCTATGTATGTATATTATGTGCAATGATCATATCAAGATGATTAGCATTTTGGTCACCTCAAACATTTATCATTTCCTTGTGTTTGGAATGTTCAACCCTCTCTTCTAGGTATTCTGAAATATATATTAAGTTGTGTTTAACTGTAGTCCCATTACTGTGTTACAGGGCATTGGATCACATTCCTGTCATCAGACTGAATTTTGGTACCCATTAAGCATCTTCTCTAGTCTCCCTCATCTCTGTATCTCTGGTGAATTCTACTTCACTTTATATTTCTATGAGATTAATTTAATAAATGAATTTAGACTTTGAGAAACTGAGTAGCTTGCATATAAGCACAAAAACTGTAGGTGATAAGATCAAGACTAGATCCACAAGTTATCCTAACATGAGAACTTCTGCTCTCGATCTCACTCTTTCACTCTCTTGCCCTTCTCTCTCTGCAAGATCTGAAAAGATGTTTTTTGTTTTGTTTTCTTTATATCTGTAGCTGCCTCTCTCTAAACCACATGCAGAAATAAACAAGGTCAATAACTTAAAATATATATCAAGTGCCTGCGTAATTCAATTTTCACAGAGACTAATATTAACAAGATAAACAGAGAAGTCTCTGACCCATTTGTTCTCAGTCCTAGTTTGGAGAGTAAGTTCAATACGATCTCTATGCTTGCTTGCTTTGTCTTTCAGTTTCAGAGAACTTTACAGCTCCCAGATGGAGTACCCAAATATTTATCATAAAAAATTATGTTGACCCTTCCAGCTGTATCTTAGCAAATGAAAAAATAGTAGAAGTTTGTAAATTAAGACATAGAGCAGTTTGTGTTTTGTAAGCATGAAAATGTCAGAGTTTAAACGTTATGACCTTTAGCTTTGTATTCCAGAACATGGGTGGTATTTCTCATGTTTGATAGTGTCAAACCAGCCCAAGGTCTAGCATTCTCAATAAGTACTATTCTAGTGCCATGAATAGAGTGTATCCTGAATTACTGATAGCTGATAAAATGTCATATGGTGCAGATATATTCAACCCTGTTACATAAATGACACAACAGGTGAGAGAATTCAGCTGTTACTTTATCATTGATAAAGTATTGATTAGTATCACAAGGTGGCAATTTATTCATACTAGAGCAATGACAAAAGTATGACTTATGTGACAAACGCTGGAGTTTCTTTCTGCACACTATCTTGTCTGTTCTTTATCTCTATTAATACAATGCTACTATAGTTGGGGAAGAAAGTTGTGTTTTCTTAGCTCCTTTGCCTCTATAAGGGCTGTCATATGACAAAATTCTAGTCAATAAGATGTAATCTGAAATCAAATGACAGCAAGGATCTTGAAAGTTATCATTGTTTTGCTTTATTTTTAAACAAAGGAACAAGCTTGCCTGGCATGAGATTAATGACCCTCACCTTTCTTTCTATAGCTTAGTGTATGACTGATCTGAAGTTATCAGCTTACGGTGGGGAGAATGAAGGAAATCAGTCTTTTTTTTTTTTTGATCATGGAACTGTCCTGAATGGCTTACTTATTTGTTATTTGAAGACTATTAATGTAAATTGGATAAATTGGGTTTCTTTCATCTGAATTCAAATATAGTCTCAAATACTGCACTCATTTCAAGTCATATCCAGTACCTGTTAAGATAAGTAAGATACAATATAGTATTGTTAGTTTATTATTCACAAAGACTTATTCTGATGGATATAAGTGGTCATAATATGTATGATAAAGTGTCCTACAGCTATTGCTCACCAGAAAGCACTAAATTTTGACAAAGTCAAGATCAAAGCCAATAAGCTCTGCTATTTCTTGAGATCTTTTAAATCTAAAATGGGAACAGAGAATTTCCCTGGAATAGTTAACACACCATTACTTGGTATTTGTTTTTGGAACAATGACTTACTTCAAAATTTAAAGAATAAATTAGATCATCCACCAAGAAGAAATTAAATTAATTCCAATGCAAGCATTTAGAATGACGCAAAATTATTAAAATAAGTCTAGCACGCAGTTCTGTAAAATCTACCTGTCTCATGAGGACTACATTTTACAATTCATTCTCTGAAACCTCTCAAATTTTATTTAATTAATTAATTAATTAATTTTTTTTTGCAGTACTGGGGTTTGAACCCAGGGGCATTCTACTGCCAAGCTACAACACCAGCCCTATTTTTATTCTTTACTTTGAAACAGGGTCTCACTAAGTTGCAGAAGGCTTAAGTAGCAGAGTCTGGCCGCGAACCTGCTATCCTCCTGTCTCAGCCTCCCAGGTACTGGGATTACAAGCGTGCACCAGCATGCCTGGCTAAAATTTTACTTTAAGTTCAAAAGTAGTTGACATTTTTATTTATCTAATAAATAATTTTCTGTCAAGATCAACCACATGTCAGAAGCTCTCATTGATTGTCATTAAGTAATCATTGAAGGCTTATTGTGTGTCCTCGACATTATCCCAGCATGATTTGCCTCACACCAGCTCTTGAAAGCCTCTTATGCTCATCTATTCCCAAGTCTTCATTTGAGGTGATTGCTTTTTAGTTTGAAATTTGTGATACTGGAAATATTTATAGCAAAGAAATTGGCAAATGCTGTAAATACATCCTTGTTTGTGGGGTGGAGGTGGGAAGTGTGGCTAGTTGTTAAGCATTTACTAGCACACCACCACAAAGGATAGTAAATGAATTAAGATGCACCTCTCTACCCCCTATTTCTTTAACAAGTATGGATTTGGTTTTGCATTATATACTCATTAGGTTCTGTAAAGTTGCAAAGATATGCTAGATGATTCTTTTAGTCCTTCATGAAAATTTTTATTAAATGCCCACTAGAAGTACTAGTGTGCTTCTGATATTTGAGGTTTACATTCTAGTGGGCAAGGTCTTCTCCTGAAAGTGTTTAAAATATAGTAAGCATTATTCTATCTGCAAACCAGTGCAATGCATGGTATAAAAGTATACGATAAGGGCTGGGAGAAGGTGAAGTCAATGGGTCATGTATTTCTGAGTAGGAGAGGACACTTGTGAGTGAACTGGCAAATTGTACAATGCTTTGCTGAAATCATACCATTTGTCATGAATCTTGACATTTGGAGAATAAATCTATAGATAAAAATTGGCATGGGTGATGGGCAGATTACTTCTTTGTAATTTTGAACTTATGTCTGTTATCGCTCATATTTTATTGAAATAATTTTTATGTCATTCCCTCAATTAGGTTTTGAGAATTCTTCACAAAACAGAAGAAGAAAACTAATCTACTTTGTTTCCTGGTACAAAAACTGTCAGAGTCAGTCTTCAACAAATGCCTTCTGGAATGAATTCAGGTGGGAGTACCTGAAGGCAAATGCAGACTGTATTTAGGAAATGATGAACACTATAATTTGGCTAGATGTATGATTGTGAAAAGTGAAGTGCATTCAAAGTGATAAATAAGAAAATCAAGTGAAGTCAGATTATAAGTATTTATTACATAAGATGAATTTGACCTTTATTTTTAGTGGTTATTTAAAAAGTACTTAATGTTTGGAGGGAATAATTAGAGCATGCTTACAAGGTTAATCTGAGAGCTGTGCCTGAAGGTGGATTACCATGTAGAAGTAGGAATGAATATTTAGGAAGTAATGAAATAGTACAGGTAGCAAATCAAAACCGACTGAATTACCATGGAAGCCAAAATGAATGAAAATGATAGAATGTAGTAGATTTCAAGGGAGATACATGGGAATTGGGTATTATTATGCATGAGAAAGGTGAGTGAGAAGAAAATATAATGTAAGAATTAATCAAAGAGACTTGCAATTTGAGAAAAAATATTTGAATAAAGAGTTTAATCATTAACATATTTTTGTTTTTGTTATTTTTTCAAGGATGTGAATTTTTGTGCATGTTGAGCTTCTCTTAAATGCTTTAAAATGTGTGAGATATTCCTTAAGAAAATATAGAATTTAACAAATGGGTCGATATATGTGGATAATCAAGTCATAGTTATTTACAAAATAGAAGGGAACACATTTAAATCAAGTACTTTGCTTTAATAAATATCACTGATAATATACAGCATATACTAAACACAGTACTCAATTTGCCTTCATCTTTAATCAAAACTTTTATGTTCACTAACACCAATAGTGTTGTAAATATCATATTTCATTAGCTCATGAAATATTGGTAAGCTTTTCCAAGTATACTTGGAGGCTATTCAGTAATAATCTTCATATAAAAATCACATTACTAATCAAATTTTTGCATTATTCACTAAGTGATAGAGCACAACAGATTTATTCCTATAGGCCCATTGAATTATGTTTCACACAAAACACAACAGCTTTAAATATGTAACCTAGAAATGTACCTCTTTCTATAAGTATATATTTACTGATGCTGTTCTTATTTAAATGACAATAAGACACAAAGTCAAGTTTTATTTGCAACTATTTTACTTACTAGACTTTGGTATGAAAGGGTTATATTGACCTTCTCTAGATGGCATTTTTTTTTTTTTGCGGAATTGGGGGTTGAACCCAGGGGCATTCTACCTCCAAACTACACCCTTAGCCCTATTTTTTTATTCTTTATTTTGAAACAGGGTCTCACTAAGTTGCGGAGGGCCTCACTAAGTAGCTGAGGCTGGCTGAGAACCCGGATCCTCCAGTCTCAGTCTCCCACGTAATGGGATTACAAGCATGCCCCACCACACCCGGCTTCTAGATGGCATTTTAAATATTGCTTGCCACTGATTACTTACTGAAAGTGGGAATAATATCATTACTATATTAAAATAAGGCCAGTCGTCATGTTTTATAAAACCATCTATGAATTCATCATTTTCATTAGTAAAAGAAGAAAATATTTGACTTTATATATCAGAGGAACATTTTTGATAAAGAATACTTTCAAATACACTAAGCTTTAAGAAGAATAATTTATGTACAATAGTTCCATAATATTATTATAATGACAAATATATGAAATCATTCATAATATGAACAGGGACTACTAGAAAATCCCTGAGAGTTATGTAACTAAAACTGATAAGTGCCATCATATGAGACTCATCTTCACTACTAGTAACTGTTTAGGGATCTAGATAAGGTTAACAAATGTGCAAATTTGCTATTCTTTGGCATCTCATAGAAAAGAAATATATCATACTCAATTTTCCATCAGAGTTTCTCATCTATTTTGATTTTCTAAAATGTTTGTTTCAAGACGATATCATTAGGTTATGTGAGAATGTATGTGGTCATCATTACCTAGCTATGATTATTGTTCAAATGAATATTAAGAATTAAGGATCTGAAGAAAAGACCTATATTTTACTTTCTTTATTTACTTTTTCACAGAAACTGATGTTGCTTTTGGTGATGTTAACGCAGCTTCTGCATTGGCCACATTGGCAATTCTTCCACCTTCCTGATGTGACAGATTATATTCTTCAAATATGAGCTGATATTATCCATTTTGGAGAAAAATTAGAAGTTAATAAAATATAATTTTCCCATCAAAAGCAAACATACTCATAGTAACTGAATGGAATCAATGATGATGTAGTTAATGAATATATATAAAGAGTACCGTGCCCATTCTGCCCATGTTTATAAGCACAGGGCTTTTCCTTGCTTTGATTACTGATGAATCCTAAGACTTAGAAAAGTGGGACATAGTAACAGATGAGTAAATATTTGTCAAATGAATGAAGAATTGACTTTAGTTAGAAGGTGGGAAGAATAATATCTTACTATATCAGAAAAATATCCCAACAATAAAGTTTAGATTGTCAATTAGTCAGTGACTATAAACAATTAAATCACATGTTGAAAAGATGGGTACTTATTAAATGTCTCTCAATATGACTTAAATATCCCTTTTCTAAGTAGATTCTAATGACTGCTACTAAGACATCTTCTTTTAAAGAGATCATGACTAACCACAATAAACTGGTTATTTAAGTAGAGATAAAAACAGGCAATCATTTTCTTAAATGCAAAATTTAGTGTGGTATCATACCAGCATATTTTAAATATATATAAAATTAGTGTATATAAACATAATGTAAGCCCAACAATACTAAAAATATGTTAATATCTATGATCATTTGTTTATAATACTAATCATACAGCATCATGGTATATTCAGTGGGGTAAAAAATGTGTCCGACTTCAGCTTCCTTGAGAGACTACAGTGTCTTGGAGAGCCAGTATTGGTTTGGATTTCAAATATTCTAAAACATATTCAGTTGGAATGTCTCCTAGCTTCTGCTGTTGAAAAAATACATTTTTTTTTTTGTCTAGCAAGAATCAATCCCTTCAAGAAAACAAGCAACTGATCATTGAGAGTCCCTCTCTGTCAGGGGTAGGAAGGGGATATATATTTCTGTGCCAAAGTCAACAGAAGTAAGTGGAAGAAACCTCACTAGCTTAATGTGCATCATTTTAATAAAATCAAATGAAATTAGATAAATGTGGTATTGTTTCATTTTGAACATGAGGAAAGGTAATATTGCTCCTTTAAGCAGTTCAATTGTACATTCGGCCCAGGGTCATGATATAGCAACTTGAGTTTTCTCTGTAAAGAATGGAGGAAATGTTTCAGCTTTTTCTTTTATTTTTCATTAAAAAGGACAAGTGAGAATGTGAATACAGCTTTTCAAACTATCTGAGCACAAAGCACATGGAAAGATGCATAAATGTAAAATTAACTTTTTGCTGTTCAGAAAAAGAATTTGGATTTGAGAGCAAGTGAGCTAAAATAAAAACATGCATAATTTACACTACAGATGGGTATATTCTCTGCATTAAATGATACCTAGTGATTTCAAGGAGAAAGAAAATAAAGTGACAATCAACATTAAGAAGGTGGCAGAAGTAATCAAACACATGCCATGTGTAAGAAAAGGCATAATGAAGTTTCCATAAGAATCTTTTCTTTCATGACTCAGACACTAAATAACTATTTCACAAGCTTCAGCAGAAGTTTCAGTGCACTTATCAATAATGCATCTAGCTACAGCTTTAGATATTAAAACAAGAGGAAGTTGCCTGTATCAAAAAACCAAAACCCAATCTCATTATACCAGGAAGCTTAAAACCAGAGAAAGAGGTAAAAATATAGTAGATAGTGTGCACATGCAAAAACCAGTTTTGTTGAAGATTTAGAACAAATTAGTAATTAGGTAAATAGCCTTAAATTTTACAAATTGGAGTTACATCAAAGATCTCATAGGTGTGAACAAAATGTCTGGCACTTAAACATCTCTATTAAGGCAATAGAAAGAGGGAGAGTATTGTAATCAGAAGTATTTGCATTGCATGAGAAAATTCCATTGGCTACAACCATTGTGTTAGCTGAAAACCTGCAGAAGGACAGAGAACTATAATATAGACTTTTAGTTTTAGAACTGAAGCAAATTAATGAAGGAACAAAGTGCAGCTTCATTATCAGGTTTAACATTTATAGTTGCAGACAAGAGAATAAGTGGGAAAACAAGTTATGAAAAAATTGTTATTAAACTAAAAACATGTTTTATTGTACTTCAATTAAATTTTACAGTAAATAGATAAATAGTATTTTAATCTACTCGGCCCTTGATATTTTGTATTTTTTGTTGTTGTTGTTTAGCATTATGTCACATTGAAATTCCAGAAATATCTTAGTGCACTCAGGAAAATCAAATGTGCAAAAGTTCACATTTTAGGGCACTGTAAATTTCTGAAGGTGAGGAATGGTTGTGCACATCTGTATTCTGGGACTTGGGAGTCTGACACAGGAGGATAATATGTTCAAAGCCAGCCTCAGCAACAAAGCAAGGCCCTCAGTAACTTAACAACTTAACAAGACTGTTTCAAAATTATTATTTTTTTAAAGAGCTGGGGCAGTAGTTCAGAGGTAGAATGCCCTTGGGTTCAATTCTCAGTACAATGTATAATTTTTTTTGGAAATATCTGAAAATGAACCTTTTATCATTTGCTAAGCAAATAAAATAAATAAACATGTTGTGTATGTTTGGTTCTATGGAAATCCGAGAGATGAACTTCAAATCTACAGAGATCTATTAAGTAACCAAAATTCAGAAGGTTTAGCAGATGTTAATTACATATGTAAAATGTACTTTTATTTTCCGTGTCAAAACATTTACCTTGAATAGTTCAAGAAACGTACTTTTGAGGGTAAAATATTTGGGCATTATTTCCCAGTATTTTAATCTTAAACTTTTGCTTGAATTATAGCCATGGTCTCTGGGCTTAGGACTCTCCCTTAAAGATATTAAAGCAGATTGAATGAATCCATGTCTGGATCATTTTTAAGATTCATAAGACCCACTTATGAAATCTTAACACCAACAAAAATTAAGGGAGAAACATATTTATCAAGACAAAAAATAAGATGTCTTGATAGCTTTGTGTCCATCTTAAAACTATAATTAGAATAAAAACTGTTATTATTGTTCTCCTTTAATTGTCACTACAATGTTCCTAAGTGTAACAATGACATGTTTTTTTTTAATAGGAAAACATTTTAAACTCACAGAAATTACTTCTTTTGATATAAACATTTTCAATGGATGAGTCAGTGGCAATGAGCTGAATAGTGCATTTTAAATTGTTTTAGTTAAAAAATAGTGTTCTCAATCAACAGTATAAATATTTATTGAAAGCTCAAGAGAATAAAATTTAAAAAATCCTCTGTTTGGGCCGGGTGTGGTGGCGCACGCTTGTAATCCCAGTTCTTTGGGAGGCGGAGACTGGAGGATCCGGGTTCGTGGCCAGCCTCAGCTCGCTCTCTCTCTCTCTCTTTCTCTCTCTCCCTGTCTCTCTCTCTCTCTCTCTCTCTCTCTCTCTCTCTCTTCCTCTCTCTATCTAGTGAGGCCCTCCACAACTTTGTGAGACCCGGTTTCAAAATAAAGTATAAAAAAAATAGGGCCGGGGGTATAGCGCGGAGGTAGAACGCCCCTGAGTTCAATCCCCGGTACCGCAAAAAAAAAAAAAATCTTCTGTTTGGCTTCAAAAAGCTCTGGCTATGCCTAGTAGCTTTAATGTGGCTTAATTTACTTTAATAAAAATTAGATATTTGATGTCACCATTAAAGACACCTTGTAATGAGACTTCCTTAGAGACTATTTTCACCTCAGATGGTCAAACTGGAATTCTGACAGTTGTGACCAGACACACAGACACACAAGTGGTTGTGAAGAACAGGTGAGCAATGCCACAGGCAGGTATATTAGAAATTAAATAAAATGTCTTTTGGTACATGTTTTAATCTTTTTATAAATTTATCAAATTAAATTAATATGAAATATTATTTTGTACCTGTTTTACAGTCCAAGAACAAATGCGTAAGAATTATAATTTAAGGACTTATAATTCTGGAGAATTGACTTTGATTTCTCTTATGTACAACCTAAAAATTTGATTTTCCTTTAAAATTATGCTGTAAGAAATGAAAGATGTCCTAAGCCTCATCTAAACATACTCTAAGTCAGTGATGGTATAGGCAAAAATAGTTCTTTTGACGCAGTTGTTATAAAAATTACTTTTTAAATCCAAGGTATACGATTGAATAATGAAGATTTATGCACTTTTTATATTCTTTACAGATATTTAATCTACTACACTAAAATATCTGTGCCAATCAGTTAAAACTTCATTCTACAGAAAGAAAAAGTAGGTGTATTGGATAAAACCAAAGATACTGAAATCAAACTATCTTGGATGGAATCCCAGAAATTCCATTTATAAGCTATGTGATTTTAGGTAAATTATTTCAGTATTTGTGTCCCAGTTTCCTCCAAAAACTGGGGATAATAATGGCTCTATAAGAGTTTGTGTGGTTTAAGAGTTAATCCATAAAAAGAAGTAATAATACTTCTTGGCATATGGTAAGCTCTCAATAAATGTTAGTTACATCATTTTTAAATGGCTATTTTATTTTTCTCAAACACAAATTCTTAAGAGTTTTTTTTTTTTTTTACTGAAGGTTGAAGCATACTTTTTAAGCAAGGCATATTGCAAGTTTTTAAGCAAAGTCATCAAGCACTCTCATTACTCCACAAATATATAGGTCATCTGGTCAAATAGATGAAATTATTGTCATACTTTCATTATTAAAATGTTGAAGTATTTTTTAATCCTGTAATGCTTTCCCTTTTGTTTTTGCAATTCATGTGTAATGTTTTATTTTTTTCTGGAAAAAAGTACCTGTAACAACCAAGAACAATCACATGAAGACAAAACTTTATAAAATGAGATGATAAATGAACAAATTACAATTCTGCTGATATATTAGTTACACAAGTGGGGCTAGATATGTGTAATGAGCACACTGTACTTTAAAATTTGCTATTCAACTGTGTTCTCAGGTAGCCCATTTGATTAATGTAGGCAATGTTAGTACAAACCAGGAAAGGAACTGTTATATTTATAAACAATACCACTTTATTATTCAATTTATCTGATTAAAAACTCAGTTATTCTGGTTAAAAATAGTTCAACATTTCCAGAAATTAAAGAAATGCACATCAAAACTGCACTGAGATTCCACATAACTATCCCACCATAAGAATGGTGGTCACCAAGAATACAAACAGTAACAAATGCTGGTAAGGATGTGGGGAAATCATAACTTTTATACATTGTTGGTGGCATTGTAAATTAGTACAACCACTGTGGAGATCAGTTTGGAGGTTCCTAAAATAAAAAAAAAACTAGGAATGGAACCATCATATGACTCAGCTATACCACTCCTCAGTATCTTTCCAAAAGAATTAAAGTCAGAATATTATAACAATACATGTATATCTATGTTTACAACAGCTCAATTCACAATAACCAAAGTATGGAACCAATGCAAGTATCCCTCAGTAGATGAATGAATAAAGAAAATGCTATATATACACACAATGAAATTCTATTCAGCCATAAAGAAGAAAAAAATTATTTCATTTGCATGAAAACAGATGGAACTAAATAATATTATGCTGAATGAGATCAGCCAGTCTCAGAAAGTCAAGGGTAGTATGTTTTCTCTCATAGGTGAAAGCTAGAAAAAAAATTAGGGGCGTTAATGGGTAAAGAGACCTGTAGAGTAGTGGAAGAAGGAAAGAGGAGGGAGTTAAGGAGGGGAAAGAGGAGGATCGAGGAAGAAAAGAGTTCAAGCAATACTATGGCAATTTTACTAACATGTGTGGGGAGGGAGAAGGGGAGAGTGAGGTGGGATGTAGAGGAAAATACAGCAAGAGCTATGTGCATGTATATTTTTATCACATTGAATGTCATTATGATGTACACTTGCAATATGTAAACAAAATAATTAATTAAAGATTAGTCTGTAGTTTTTTGTTGTTGTTATTTTCAGCCAGATCATTTTTCTGCTTAGTATTAGGAACTAGAGGTTCTCTATAAACTTTAAACATTACCTGCTATTTTTTGTGCAAAGATATTACCTTTTCCAAATGAACAAATTGACTGTTTGTACATAAAGTGTATGCTGTGGAATGAATGATTATGCCCCCACAAAGTTCAGAGTTGAAACCCTATCCTCTAATGCAGTCACATTCAAAAGTGTTATCTGTGAACCAGACACAAATATTCTACAGCTTTGATCTTGGACATCCCAGCTTCCAAAACTTCGGCGAACTAAATGATTATTGTTTAAGTCACCCAGCTATGGCATTTTGTTATAACAGACTGAATGAACTAAGACACAATATTTTCCCAGTATATAGAATTTCTTTGTTTCAAAATTGAAGTGAGTAAAAACAATTGATTGCTTCATTAAATCAGTAGAAGTGTTTAAAGTAGATCTAATTTATTTTATACTTAACAGCCTACCACAGTTCATTTTAATATGAACACAGAAAGAGTATTACACCAGGTTGAACAAAGAAAAGTTTCTGATTATTTTTTTCAAAGTGGTTATACATTTACAGCAGAGGTTATTAATAAACTTGAAATATCTTGTGTACTCATTTGGTTGCCTCTAATGATTGTATAATATCCTTGTGTGTATATTTTCAAACATGAAAATAATGATTGTGTTTAAAAGATAATCTGGATAGTGAAATATGTAGTGATCACAAATTTCAAATGAAGTCAATTAGTAAACCCAAACATAAAATAAAACAGCTATCAAAATAATATTTAACTTATCCATTAAAGTCAATTTTTTCTCTACCATCATAGTGAAATTCAAGATTGACTACAACACTGCAGTAATTAAAGGATCATTTTTAAAGATTTTTTATGACAGAGTGGATGTCATAAAATAGAGTTGAATTATCAATGAGAAACTAGAAAACATGAGTGGATAAATACAATGTCATGCTATAATAATTCAATTACTTTCCATAGTCCAGAAATAACATGCAATTTCCACACCTGGAAATACAGTAGGATGTTATTTACACAGTTTGATTCTGAATATATACTAAATTTTTTTTTCACTTCTAGGCCTACTATTTTCTTTTTCTCTCAGTTAAAAAACGACATTTCTTTCAGCCTGCTGTTTGACTTGACAAACAACACCCTTCCTTCTCTTGGGATAGACTTGATTGAAGGAGATGCATCAAGTCACGAAGTGAAAGTGTGTTTCCTGCTGCTCTGTCCTGCTACTGACTTCTCAGAGGGGAGATGACAGCAGCTTCACAGGGTCTTCACACTTTCACATTAACCTGAAAAAAAGGAATGTAAAATTTAAACCACTACAGGAGCAATATACAATCTGCCTATACAATTCTACTCTGTTTTATTCCCCAGCCTCTTTTAATTTGTCAACTTTTCTACTGAAAAATGTTTAACACTTGAAACTTACTAAACTTTAAACCACTACAGGAGCAATATACAATCTTCCTATACAATTCTACTCTTTTATTCCCCAGCCCCTTTTTATTCCCCAGCCCGTTTTAATTTGTCAACTTTTCTACTGAAAAATGTTTAACACTTGAAACTTACTGTGTGAGAAAGAAGACATGTAGTTTGGAATGTGAAAGAACTTTTGTCCTACTTTACCATTTGCCTGCTAGAAGAAAAATTCATTTTGGTGGTTGAATTTTCAGTTCTCGGAAACTGAATAATTTATTTATACTTCATGCACTTTACACTGTTCATTGAAATGAAGAGATTGTATTTGGTACTAGGAAAAGTTGTTCATTGCAAAGTCCATAAATACAGAATAGCAAACCCAGTTTGAGAAAACAGAGTAAAATAATATTCTGATAGAAAAAAGTCTCTTTTCTGCACCATTTGATTTGAAGTTCTCATATTTAGCCACCTGATCTCTGACATGGGTATCAAGAATACACAAGGTAAACAATAGTCTCTTCAGCAAATTATGATGGGAAAACTAAATATCCATTTGAAAAGAATGATCTTGAACCCTTATGTTACACCATACACAAAAGGAAGTTCCAAATGGGTTAAAGATGTAAGCACAAAACTGGAGAAAATAAAACCCCCTGAGGAAAATAATTGGAATAAACTCCTTGATACTGATATTTGGTTTCATGAACATGACACCAAAAGTACAGATAACAAGCAAAAAATAAACAAATAGGACTACATTAAATTTAAAAACCTTCTTAACGGTAAAGGTGTGAAGAGACAACTTGCAACATGGGAAAACGTATTGTAAACCATATATCTTATAAAGAATAAATCCCCAAGACATTAGAAACTCTCTAACTCAAGAGGAGAAAAACAAAAGCAAAAACTAATAACATGATTTAACACATGGGCTAAAAGACTTGAGTATACATCTATCCAAAGAAGACATGAAAAAGACTACAGGTATATGAAAAAAACTCTTCAAGTCATTAATCATCAGGCAACTACAAATCAAAACCACAATGAAGCAATCACCTCGCACCTGTCAAGATGTCCATTATCGGAAAAAAAGCAAGCATTGGCAAGGATATGGAGAACTTGAAACACTTGCTCACCATGGGTAGGAATGTGATATGGTGCTGCTGCTATGGAAAAGAGTACAAAGGGACCCTGAATTTTTAAAAATAGAACTACCATATGATTGAGCAATCCCAATTCTTGGTGTTTATCCAAAAGAATTGCAATAAGGATTTTTTTATACTTTATTGGTGTATTTTACTATCACATCATAATGTAGTTCATAGTGTGCTCACATCACTTGGTGAGTTTTCCCCCAGCTCACTCGGCACTCCCCCCTTCCCCATACAGGAAATTGAGATTGACATTGTAATTTCACATATATATCTAATGTCAGTGGAAGTGAATCCTTCATTGATTCTCCCTCTCCTCCCTCCCTCCCCCTAGTCCACCTCCCTGACTCCACTGGAGTTTCTCCTCCATTATCTGAAGTTACTCTGGCAAGCCAATTATTCCCTAGCTTCCACATATGTGAGAAAACATGACCCTTCACTTTCTATAATTGGCTAATCTCACTTAACATAATATTTTCCAGGTCCATCTAGTTTCCTGCAAATGACATAATTTTGTTCTTCTTTATTGTTGAATAGAATTCCATTGTGTGTGTGTCCCATAATTTTGTATTATATTCATCTGTTAATGGATACCTAGTTTGGTCCAATAATTTGGCTCTTATGAATTGTGCTGCTATAAATATGGATATGCATATATTACTATAATATTCTGATTTCAGTCCTTTTGGAAGGATACTCAGGAGTGGTATAGCTGGATCATATGGCGGATCCATTCGCAAATTTCTAAGGATTCTCCACCCTGATCTCCATAGTGGCTGTACTAATTTGCAATCCCACAAACAGTGTAGAAGAGTTCCTATTTCCCCATGTCCTCACTAGCATTTATTGTTGTTTGACTTCTTGATGATTGCTATTCTATTGGGGTTAGATGGAATATCAGTGTTGGTTTTGATTTGCATCTCCTTGATTACCAAGTTTTTCATGTATTTATTGGCCATTTGTATTTCTTTTGTGAAGTATCTATTTATTAACTTGCCCATATTTTGATTGGGGTGTTTGGTTTTTTAATGTTAAGTCTTTTATATATTTTCTATATTAGTCCTCTATCAGAGGAATTTCTGGCAAAGATCTCCCATTCTGTAGGCTTACTCATTGGACTCTTGATGGTTTCCTTTGATGAGCAGAACACTTTTAATTTAATGTCATCCCATTTATTAATCATTATTTTAATTTCCTGAGCTTTGGAGGTCTTACTGAGGAAGTATCTACCTGTGCCTATATGTTCTAGTGAATGTTGGTCTTATGCCCTACTCTAGTAATTTTAAATTCTCAGATCTAGTTTCCAGGTCTTTGATCCATCTTGTGCAGGGTGAGAGGTAGGGATTTAATTTAATTTTTCTATGAATGGATAACCAGTTTCCCCAACACCATTTGTTGAAAAGACTGTCTTTTCTCCAACATATGTATTTTGAAACTTTGTAAAAAATCAATTGGCTATATGCATGTGGATATGTTTCTGAATTTTCTTTTCTGTTCCATTGGTTTATGTTTCTGTTCTTGTGCCCAATACCATATTGTTTTTATTACTATAGCTCTGTAGTATAATTTGAAGTCAGGAATTGTGATGCCCCTGCATAATTCTTATTGCTAAGATTTGCATTGGCCATTCTGGATCTTTATTTCTTCATATGAAATTTAGAACTGCTTTTCTAGGTCTGTGAAGAATGACATTGGTATTTTGATGGAAAGTGCATTGACTCTGTAGATCACTTTTGGTAGAATGACCATTTTGATAATATTTATACTGCCTATCCAAGAGCATGGGACATCTTTCCAACTTCTAAGATCTTCTTCAATTTTTTTCTTTAGTGATTTATAATTTTCATTGTATAGGTCTTTTACTTTGTTGGTTAGATTTATTCCTAGGTATTTTATAGTTTTTGAGGTTATTGTGAATGGAATTGTTTTCTGGATTTCTTTCTTAGTGGACTCATGGTTGGCATATAGAAAAGCTACTGATTTTTTAAAATTTATTTTGCATCTTCCTACTATGCTGAATTTGTTAATCAGCTCTACAAGTCATTTAGTTGAATTTTTGGGTCTTCTAAATATAGGATCATGTCATCTGCAAATAGGGATAATTTCAGTTCTTCTTTTCCTACTTCAGTGGCAAGATGCTCGAGTAATATATTGAAAAGGAGTGGTGATAGTTGGCATCCTTGTCTTGTTCCTGATTATAAAGGGAATTCCCTCAGTATTTCCCCATTCAATATGATGTTGACATTTGGTTTATGGTATATTGCCTTAATGACGTTGAGGTAAGTTCCTTCTGTTCCTATTTTTTCTGCATTGTTTTGAACATGACTGGGTGTTGGATTTTGTCAAATGCATTTTCAGTATCTATTAAGATGATCAAGTGATTTTTGTTCTTAGTTCTATTTATGTGATGAATGACATGTATTTATTTTTGTATGTTGAACCACCCTTGCATCCCTGGAATGAAAGCAACTTGGTCACAATGTAGGACTTTTGAATGCATATCACTAACATTTTCTTTTAGACTTTTTGCATCGATGTTCAACAAGGATATTGGTCTGTAATTTTCTTTTCTTGAGGGATATTTACTCTGTTTTGGTATGAAGGTGATACTTACCTCATAGAAGGAATTTGGAAGGATTCCATCTCTTTCAATTTCATGCAATAACTTGTGAAGTATTTAGTTCTTCTATAAAGGTTTTGTATAATTCAGCTGGGAATCCATCTGGATCTGAGCTTTTCTTTGATGGATGGTTTTTTATTGCTGTTTCTATCTCTTAGCTAGCTATTGGTCAGTTTAGGTTTTCTATATCTTCTTGATTCCATTTAGTTAGGTGGTATGTGTCTAGAAATCTGACAATATTTTCTATGTTTTCCAGTTTATTGGAGTATAAATTTTCAAAATAGTTTCTGATGATCCTCTGAATTTCTCTACTGTCTGTGTGATGTATCTTTTTTCATTTCTAATTTTAATAATTTGAGTTGATTCTCTTTTTTTGGTTAGGTTAGCTAAGGTTTAATCAATCTTATTAATCTTTTCAATGAATCACCTTTTTGTGTTGATTTTTTGTATTGTTATTTTGTTCTCTATTTCATTGATTCCTGCTCTTATTTTAACTATCTCTTGCCTTCTTTGGGAATAGTCTGTTCCTGTTTTTCTAGGTCCTTGAGGTGTGTCATTAGGTTGTTTATTTGGTGACTTTCTGTTTTTCTCATATGGGCACCCATGACTATAAATTTTCCTCTTATAACTACTTTCAAAGTGTTCCATAAATTTGGTGTGTTGTATCTCTATTTTCATTTTATTCTATGAATGTTTTTATTTCTCTCCTTATTTCTTCTATGACCTAGTCCTCATTCAAAAGTATATGATTCAGTCTTCATGTATTTATGTATTTTCTTTTGGTCTTCTAAAAGAAAGATTGTTGTTGATTTCTACTTTCATTATAATCTGAAATGATGCAAGGAATTATATTACATTTTTTAATGTGCTGATATTTGTGTCCCATAATTTGGTCTATTTTTTAGAACATTTCATAGGCAGCTGTAAAGAATGTGTATTTAGCTGTTGTTTGTTGTTCCGTTCTGTATATGTACATTAGATCCATTTGGTTTATATTGTTCTTCAGCTCTTAAGAGTCTTGTTCATCTTTTGCCTGGAATATCAATCTAGTGCTGTAAGTGGTGTGTTGAAGTATCTCACCCGATATTATTGTATTTGGATCTATTTGTGAACTGATTTGTCCTGAAGAGTTTGTTTTTTGAAAGTTAGTGCCCCCATATTTGGGGTGTAAATGTTTATTATCATTATATCTTCTTATTGGATTGTTTCTTTTATTAGTAAGAAGTGACCTGCTTTCTCTCTTTTGATAAGTTTTAGCTACGGTCTGCTTTGTTGGGGATGAACTTTGCTACCCCTGCTTGTTTTGTTCTCCATTTACATGATGTATCTTTTTCTACCCTTTCAACTTTAGCCTATTGATATCTTTGCCTGTATGGTGAATTTCTTGCAAGCAGCATATAAGTGGATTATGTTCTTTAATCCACAATGACATGTATATCTTTTAATTAGGAGTTTACATTTTTGACATTCAATGCTATTATTGAGAGATGATTTGTTTCCTGTCATTTTGAATTATATTTTCTTTTTTTTTGCGGTATGGGGGGTTGAACCCAGGGGTGTTCTACCTCCAAGCTACACCCCCGGCCCTATTTTTTATACTTTGTTTTGAAACTGGGTCTCACGAAGTTGTGGAGGGCCTCACTAAGTAGCCGAGGCTAGCCATGAACCAGGATCCTCCGGTCTCCACCTCCCAAGTACTGGGATTACAAGTGTGCGCCACCATGCCCAGCCTTTGAATTATATTTTCTATTTGATAGATTTTTACTTCTTTTTCACTTAGTTACCTATCTGGTGGAATTTGCCTCTCCTCTGGTTCTGGTATTTATTTTGTTTTTCTTCGTTTTATTTCTTTAACTATTTTCTCTAGTTCCAGCTTAGTAGTCATTAATTCTTTTATATTCTGCTTGTCTTGAAAAGTTTTTATTTCTCCATCAGTTTTGAATGATATCTTTGCTGGGTATTGCAGCAGTCTTGGTTAGAAGTTGTTTTCTTTCAGCATTTGGAGTAAATCATACCAGTCCCTCCTGGCTTTCATGATTTGGGTTGAGAAAGTCTGGAGTGATTCTTATTGTTTTGCCTGAATGTCAGCCATTCTTTTGTTTTTGATAAACTTAAGATTTTTTCCTTGCCCTCTTGGTTTGTCATTTTTATTATTATGTGGCATGGATTAATTCTTCTTTGATCTTATCTTGTAGGTGTTCTGAATGTCACCTGTATGTGGATGCCCAACTCTTTATCAATGATTGGATAATTCTCTGATATTATTTCTCTGAAGAGGTTTCTAATGTCCTTGGTTTCTGTTTCTAGACCTTCTCCAATACCTATTATTTTTAAATTAAGTCATTTCATATTAATCTATATATTGGATGTTTTGGTTGTGTTGTCATTGTCAGTTTTGGATGAGCTGTCTTCCAAAGGTGAAACTGTATTTCCCATGTAGTCTAATCTGCCACAGGTGGTTTGTATTGTGTTCTTTAAATTTAAACATTTTTGTCTCTTTCATTTCGTTCAAAGCCTCTTTTTGGTTCTTACTTAGGACCTCAATTTCTGTTCTCTCTCTGATTTCATTTCTAAGGACTTTGATCATATTGAAAATAAAAATTCTGAATTCTCATTCTGGTATTTTCTGCAGCTCAGTATTGGTGATCTTCCTTGTTTTTGAGTTGTGGGAGTTTACTGTTTCCTCATTGGTCTTCATTCTCACATTTTCAGAATTCTCAGGTTTATATTTCTATTGTCTTGGCATCCTCTTCCTGTGTGTGTGAGAGTCCTATATCTATTTGTTGTTCTTTTCTTATAAATTCTATGCTGGGAGTACATATTTACCTCAATGAATCTGTCACATATAGTTAGACTTTTGAGTTTTCCACCCATAACCTCTTTGTAAAGATACATTTCTTAGTCAGTGCAGGCAAATAGAAGTCTCTGATTGGCTGCAGGCCACCGTGCTCTCCAGGCCCAAACTCAATAGGGCCAGAGAATATGATCTTCTGTTCAGAGCCTGAAGCATGCTGGTTGGTATTTAATGCAGCATAGAAACCACTGCTATTTGCAAAGCCATGAAATACTTCAGTACGCTGACCTCTGGCCTCTGTGGTCACTGGGCCAAAACTCAGCATAGCCAGAGATTGCTATGTTTCAAGCTTGTGGCCCAGCTGGCTGAGCTTTGATGGCCCAGGGACACCACCACTGATTTGCTGGCTGCGATCACATGAAACACTGTCAGTCACTGGTCTGTGTGATCACCAGGCACATTCTTTGCTTGTAGAGAGAGTGTTGCATTCCCAGTTTGCAGCTCTGATCATTTGAAATCCTGCTGGCCCCTGGCCTCCCTGTTTTCAGAACCCAAGCTCTGGCAATGAGAGATTGTACCATTCTGAGCCTGGGTCTTGGGTGACTCAGTTATTTAGCCCCAGTGACACTGCTGCTGCTCTGAGCAACTTTGGTAATCATGATGATCATGTGAGACCTTATTGGCCTCTGGCCTTGTTGCTTGTGGCTCCCAAACACTGCTGGGCATGAGTTTATAGCATTACAAGCACGCTGTAGTATTGGTTGAGTTATTTCACCCCACAGACATCACTGCTGGTTTTCCTTTGGTGATTGGTATAGACCCTGCAGGTGTGCAATGAACTGCCAATCCTAAGTCCCACCTGCCAAGTGGCCCGAGGATCTATCTGCTAATTTATGGTTCTGACTGTAGCCTCTGCTTCCACCTCCACAGGGAATATTTCCTGACTCACAGACCCTGTGGATCTGTTAGTTGCCACACAAGTCTCTGTAGCTGCACCGGCTCCCACTGGGATGGCTTGTAAACTCAATGTCTTGATGAATGTCACTCAAGTCTCCGCAGAAAGGCAGAGTTCAGTTGCACCCACAGGAGTTTTTTTGGGTGATTTGGCTGCTTGGTCTGTGGACTCACAGTTGCCTTGATGAGGTGGGATGTAGCCAATGGGTTCCCTGCAGGAAGGTCGTTTTGTTTCTTGGTCTGAATTTAGCTGAAGCCTCAGGATCTCACTAGGCAGTTTGGCTGAGTGGCCTGGGGAGTCACTGTCTTGAGGTATTCGAAAATATAAGAATAAGATTGCTTTGGATGAAGGTTTTCTGTAATTACTGGCTTGACAAAATTCCGTTTCTTCTTTGCTGGTGTTGGTCTCTGAGAACCACCAGGTCTTGTCAGCCACCTGTCCTGGCATGGGCTCACCAAGATGGCACTGCCTCCACTTTCTGCTCACCATAAGAGATGCATGGAGCTCTTTTCAGTCCTCTGCTCTCTGTGCTGTGCCCAATTCCACCACGTTTTGACTGTCTTTCTTCTGTTGAGTTCTGACTGCTTTTCTTCTCTTGCTGAGAAGCAGTCTTCCTGCTGGTTGAGTTCAGAGTTTTGGAGCAACTGAAACACTCCGTCTCCTTGTATTCTGCCATTCTTGCATCTGGAAAAAAGAAACTTGAAGGGATATTTTTACACCTATGTTCACTGCAGCACATTCATAATAGTTGAGATATAGAAACAAACTAAATGTCTATTGAAAGCAAGTAGACAAAATATGGAATATACATACAATGGAATAATCTTTAGCTATAAGAATTCTATATGCAACACCATGAATGAACTTTGAGGATATTATACAAATTGAAACAAGCTTTTCAAAAAGACAAATATGGCATGATTTTATTTACATAGGGTATCTAAAATATTCAAATTTATAGAATCAAAGGTAGAATGGTGTTTGACAGTGGTTGGGGAGGGGTGATAATAAAGATTTACTAATCAAGAAGTATAAAGTTTTAGTAAAATATGATGATGTGCTCTAGAATTTTGAATAACATATGTATATTCAACAGAAATGTTTTTTACACTTAAAATTTGTTAAGGAGGTAGATTATATACTGTTTTCAACACAGTAGAACAAACAAATAAGACAATAATTAAAAATTAAACACAATAAATAAATTTAACAATAGACTTATTGATAGAATTTTTGAACTGGAAGATAAGTTGAAACAAAATATTTGAAACTCAAGAGTAAAAGATTAAAAGATGGAATAAAAGTTGAGAGATCTGGCGGATAAAGTTCCAAAATACATGTGAGGAAATTGAGGAAGAACTTGTAATAAGCAATCCTGAGCAAACAGCTTGGAATGCCCTACAATTTCACTGTCTAGATATTTAAAAGAAGCAAAAACAAAACATAAGAAATTTTTCCAATTATTACAGGAATTCTGATAATTATCATGCAATATTTATATCAATAATAATATAGTAATATAGTTATATAACATACTGAACTGAAAGCAAATTTTTTAAATTATCAATAATAAGAACTTTGGATTCTCCATTCTCAGAGGAAAGAAAATGTAGAGTACTTGTCTGTTCTCTCTGAAAGAAACTGAATTACATAGTTGTTATAAAAAATGACTCAAAACTATTCATCCAAATGTCAAAAAATTATTATGCATATATATGTGTTATGGTTTGGATCTCAAATGTGCCCCAAAGGCTTAAATGCTAAAGACTTGGTTCCCCAGCCTATGGTGCTATTGGGAAGTGGTGAAAATGTTAAGAGGTGTGGCCTAAATGGAAGGAAATTAAGTCATTAGATGCATACCATTTAAGGACATATTGGGACCCTGATATTATTCTCTCTCTCTCTCTCTCTCTCTCTCTTCCTTTTTCTGGAACCCTCTTCCACCAAGCCTTCACCACCATGATTATCTGCCTTACCACAGGTCTAAACACATTACAGCCAGTTCTATAACCATAAGCCAGAATAAATCTTTCCTCCTTTAAATTGATTTATCTCAAGCATTTTTTCATAAATTTGGAAACTAAATGAACAGTCAAGTAGTTAATTAATAAGAAGTTTGGTTATTTTTCTAGATTTTGTCATAACATAAAAACTTTCAGCTATGATTAATTTAGATGTTTGATTTCTCATTCTAAATAAATATTCATTTTGCACCTAAAACATCATTTTATGTCTACACAATTATGATACATGAATCATAACAATAAAGATTTTAGTTTCTTTTTTAAACGCAGAAGAGAAGAACTTGATTTTATATGCACCATTACTTTCACTCCTGGTTTCCAGAAGTTCTTAATTTGCATTCATCATTTAAGCCCCAAACAGGCATATATTGAATATATTGTGATTTTATGATTTGCTTCTTAAGTTCTTAGATATTTCATACATGTTTTTTTCTGTTTTCTGTTCATTTGGTGTTGTGACCTTTTGGCCAACACTGAATGAGTAAATAGTCTCACTTCCCCCTCATAAGCAACACAACTATATCTTCCAATGCTTAATTCATATAATACTCTACTGAATGTTTCCCTTGGAGACAGTATAACAAATAATCATTGGTGTCTATTATATTCAACTTAAACTGATATATGTTTTCAGGGGTACGTATGTATATTTATAAAATATATCTTAATATTAACTGTAACTAAATAATATTTAAAATTAGAAAGGTATTATTTAGGCTGCCTCATTTGCTATTTTACAGAATTGTAGATTTACAAAAATAAATAAGAACAACAAAGTATTATTTGCCTTTGCTCTATATTTATTCCAGTATGATCCATACAAAGAAATAAAAGGCCAGAAAAAAAGTATATCTCAATCTGAATTTGACCTATAAGTTCCTGTCTTCTAACAAAAATCTCAAGGGTGAAATTATCATAAACGGAAGACCAACAAGAGTCAAATGTAGTTTACAGACAGTGAAATAGATGTGTAGAGGTGTGAAAAACGTTATCGAAAACCAGAAAGCTAAAGGGGCCAAACAGAGGTACCCTTTGTACCCGGCTCCCCCGAATTCCAGGAGGTCAGATGGTCTAAGGAAGGGGTGTCCTCTAGGTGTCCTCTAGGTCTAAGGAAGGGGACACCCTCTAGAGGACACGACAGTGTGCTGGAGAAGACCACATTAGTTAGACATTTTTTAGGCATTATTTTTTCCGTTCAAGGTCAGAAGTTAACTTTACTATTTTTTTCAATCAGGAAAGTATCAGAGAAAAACTGTATATTTATGAGTTGAGTAGATAAGATAAAAAAAATGATCCTTCGTAGGAAACAAAAGTGCAGGATCTATTAACATCTGAGGAGTACAGATTTTTGAAAATTAAGTAGTGGAATAAAATAGTTTTCATTGGAGAAAATAAAAAATATTTTATGTTTGGCTTTGTTAATTTAGTAAATAAAACATTGGAAATTACAAAGCACCTGCAACCAACTTGTAAAATTTCATATGCTATTATTACAAATATAAAATATAAAAGTCTCACTTGATGGTATCTACTATTGTATATTTCATGACTGTAGAAAATGTTTCACTTATGAATTAATAATAGTTTTATGTTATAGTTTTGTGGTGGTAGCCAAGCAGGTTGGAAATAAGACATATTTTTGAGTCAGAAAACCTAAGTTCACATCTATTTCATCATTTACTAAGTGGGATTTTTCAATGAGTTTTCTTTTTTCTTTTTTTTCCTTCCTTCCTTCCTTCCTTCCTTCCTTCGGATTGAACCCATAGCCGAGCTACACCCTAAGCCTTGTTTTATTTTGAAACAGGTCTCACTAAGTTGTGGAGGGCCTCTCTACATAGGTGAGGCTGGCTGCGAACCTGCAATCCTTCTGTCTCAACCTCCCAAATTACTGGGATTACAGGCATGCGCCACAGGCCTACCTTATGCATTTTAAAAATTGTTTAAACTATTTCAATTACGAGATAAAGGTAGCAAGAACAATTATCAAATAAGTTAATTGTGAGCTGAACTAAGGTCATAAAATTATATCTAAAATCCCCTGTAAACTCTGATACATATGCAATTGCTAGTTTCTTTTACTATTGTTTACTATCATTCAAACTAATGCAAAGCTGTTTTTCAGTGATCTGCAGAGCCATATATTTTGAGGTTCACTGCCATAAAAACATATCTATTTAAATGTCAAAATGGAAATTCTCTTTTTACATACATAAGAATATTTATTAAAAGTAATAGCTTTATGTATGTGGATAATTGCATTGGTATATATGGTTAATTAATTCATTTATCAATCATATTATTTTCCAATATGGCATATATAAATGGTTTGTAGCATGAAATATTGACTTGAAATGATGATACATTATTATTTAAAGCTTACATATATTTTAAGTTCAAAAAAGCTTAAAAATTATAGATATCTTAAGCATCTTATTTAAAACAGGATAAGAATTACTTACAGAGATGGAAGCAGTGAGAGTCGTTTTTCCCTAAGCATTCTTTCATAACATTCATTTATATCTCTATACCTCTAGTATCTATAGTTATGTCTTCACTGAAAATATGATTACGTATTCCAACAAAACATCTACACAGATACATAAAGTACTTTGAAACAATCCTGTCACTATGGTAAATGTGTTCTATTCACATTACTAAGTAGTGAAAAAAAGTAGTGAACTTTTTGACTTTTACTTTTGAAAGCAACTCTGTAGATTTTATAAGAAAATATAAGCTAAAGCAATGAGGGTCAGTTTACATACTTATCTGTGAAATATGTAGTATTTACATACTATTCACTGAAATATCAATGAAAATAATTAGTAATGGAAAGAATATGAACATTACAAGAGAGTAAATGTGGCAACTGCAGGGAGAGAACTTTCCAAGACATGTAAGTAGAAAGAATTTCTCAATCTTTTATTCATTTCCTTGGTGATTACCCATTATAGACCTTCTCAAACATTGTGGGCCCAATTTATACTATTACAAAGTTCATAGATTTGAAAGAGGAGGGAAAAATAATGTAATTGTAGCAGTACAAAGTTTGCCAAATATGACTGAATCCTATGATTTTAATAGAAGTAAAGCCTTATTTTAGCAAAAGTTTATGACAAGTTCCTGATTTCTCTTGTAGCAGCATAAGATTGCTGATATTTGAAAGAGCAAATAATTATAAACACTTATTCTTAGAAAAATAAACAAAAATTACTTAGGGAGGGGAAAGAAATAATCTGTTAGT
>PVJS01022501.1:0-30462 GCA_004027185.1 Glis glis
CTTAAAAACAGGAACAAGACAAGGATGTCCGCTGTCACCACTCCTTTTCAACATAGTACTAGAGACTCTAGCCAGAGCAATAAGGCAAGAGAAGGAAATAAAAGGAGTACAAATAGGAAAAGAGGAGCTAAAAATATCTCTATTTGCAGATGACATGATAGTATACTTAGAGGATCCAGCAAACTCAACCAAGAGGCTTATAGAACTGATCAATAAATTCAGCAAAGTGTCTTGATACAAAATTTGATCAATCTTAAAAAATCAGAAGCTTTTCTGTACACCAACCATGAATCCACTGAAAAAGAAATCCAGAAGACATTTCCACTCACGATATCCCTCAAAACAATAAAATACTTGGGAATAAACCTAACCAAGGAGGTAAAAGACCTCTACAAGGAAAACTATAAAGCATTAAAAAAAGAAATTGAAGAGGATCTTAGAAGATGGAAAGATCTCCCATGCTCTTGGGTAGGCAGAATAAATATCATCAAAATGGCCATTCTTCCAAAAGTGATCTACAGATTCAATGCAATACCCATTAAACTACCAAAGTCATTCTTCACTGACATAGAAAAATCTGTCCTTAAGTTCATTTGGAACAACAAAATACCCAGAATAGCCAAATTAGTTTTCAGCAACAAGAACCATGCAGGAGGTATCACAATACCTGACTTCAAACTATACTACAAGGCCATAGTAATAAAAACAGCATGGTACTGGCACAAAAGCAGAAACATAGACCAATGGAGCAGAATAGAAGATGCTGAAACAAAGCCACATACCTACAACCAATTGATTTTTGACAAAGAGGCTAAAAACATCCACTGGAAAAAAGATAGCCTCTTCAACAAATGGTGCTGGCAAAACTGGTTAACCGTATGCAGAAAAATGGAAATAAACCCCACCTTCTCACCTTGCACAAGAACCAACTCAAGATGGATCAAAGACCTAGAAATCAGACCAGAGACCTTGCAGCTACTTGAAGAGGGCATAGGTCCAACACTTCAACAAATAGGCACAGGTAAAGACTTCCTTAACAAGACCCCAAAGGCACAGGAAATTAAAATGAGGATCAATACATTGGATTGCATTAAACTGAAGAGCTTTTGTGCAGCAAAGGAAACTATCAAGATCCTCAACAGAGAGCCGACAGAATGGGAGAAGATTTTTGCCAGCTACCCCTCTGATAGAGGACTCATATCTAGAATATACAGAGAACTTAAAAAAATCACCACTAAAAAAACAAATAATCCAATCAAAAAACGGGCAAGTGAACTAAATAGACACTTTACAGAAGAAGAAATATGAATGGCCCATAAATGTATGAAAAAATGTTCAACATCATTAGCAGTCAGAGAGATGCAAATCAAAACTACCCTGAGATATCACCTAACCCCAATAAGAATGGCAAACATTAAAAACACAAACAACAACAAATGTTGGCGAGGATGTGGAGAAGCAGGAACTCTAATACACTGCTGGTGGGAGTGCAAATTAGTGCAACCACTTTGGAAAATAGTGTGGAGGATCCTCAGAAGAATGGGAATGAACCTACCATACGACCCAGCAATACCACTTTTAGGCATCTACCCAAAAGATCAGAAACCAAACTACCAGACTAATGCATGTGTGTCTATGTTTATAGCTGCACAATTCACAATCACCAAACTTTGGAACCAGTCAAGGTGTCCATCAACAGATGAATGGGTTACAAAACTATGGGATATGTACACAATGGAATTTTATGAAGCCATAAAGAAGAACAAAATTACATCATTTGTAGGGAAATGGAAAGAATTAGAGAACATTATGCTAAGTGAGATTAGTCAGGCACAAAGAGTGAAAAGTCGGATGTTTGCCTTAATATGTGGAAGCTAGAGAGAAGGAGATTTCGAAGGGACTCCAGACAAAGAAGATGAAAACTTTAGATGAACAAAGAAGATGACCTACCTGAGGGAGTTGGGAGGGGTGTAGAGAGTAACACACTAAAGCACATGAGGTATATATCCAAACTTATAAAACTCAAATCACTGTGCAAAGCACTAAAGGGAGGGAACGGGGAGGGAATGGGGTGGGATTTGAGGGAGGGCTAAATGGGCAATGTGTGCATGTTTGATTCTTCTAACCTGACACCTATCAAATGTATAATTATAATGTACCAGTAAATGGATATAAATAAAAAAATAAATAAATAATAATAACAAAAGAGAACAATTATAACAATATGCAATAATAAAAGTTTGTTGAATGGGGATCATGAACCCAAATCATTTCAGTGATTGGATGTTCTTAAACAAATTCTGCAATCTTCTGGAAACGAAGCACAGCTTCTTCACTAGCACATACAGCCTCTCCAGCATTTTTTTTTTCAGTCCAAATCTATTTGTGAATCTGTGTAGCCGTCCCTCACTAAGCAGTAGGTGGATTGCTGTCTTTCGTTTAGAGGGATCCCTCGCTAAGGTCTTCATGTGATCTTACTGTTTTTTGGCACAAAACATCACTGTCAATTGGAACACATTTCTGCTTGTGTCTCCACCTGCAAATTTATTGCCTTTTCTTCTCAACTAAGTGCTCATCATACCCTCAGGCCATAACTTTTGCAGTTTGAGGTATGACAGCAAACTAGCACAATTTTTTTTCCTTCTTCATAATCCCATGGATGGAAGATATGTTCTTACCATAGATCTTAGCAACTGTAGCATATGACTTATTTTTCTCCTTATTAAGTGGAGAACTTTTACTTTATTACTTAAAGGAAGCACTTTGTGGATCTCTTCAGCATGTCTGAATCACCAACATCCATTGTTCTTGTGCTGTAGGGCCATTATTAAGTAAATAAGGGTTACTAGAATACAAGCACTACAATTCCTCTATGGTTGATCTCATAACCAAGATGGCTACTTAAACAACTAACAGGCAAGCAGCACACACTGAATCAAGGGTGATTTATGTCCCAGTCAGGATGAGGCAGAATGGCACAAGATTTTCTCACACTAAAGCTGGGCATGGTGGCACACACCTGTAATCCCAGACTGAGACAGGAGGATCACAGGTTTGAGACCAGCCTCCGCAACTTAGCAAAATCCTCAGCAATTTAGCAAAATCCTGTTTCAAAATACAAAATAAAAAGGGCTGGGGGAGGAACTTGGAGGTATAAGGCTCCTGGGTTGTTCAATTCCCAGTACCCCCCCCCAAAATTCATTGTACTATTCAGAATGACATATAACTTAAAACTTATTGTTTGTTCCTGGAATTTCCCATTAATATTTTCAGATGGTTGGGCATGAATAACTGAAACTATGGAAAGCAGAACTGCTCACTGGGAGGACTATTGTGTAATATTCTTCAAATGAGAAAATTACAGGAAAGGAGAAGAGATTAGCAGTTGCCAAGGGTTAAAGAGAGAATAGTGAAGGTGAAAAATGGATGTGTCTATAAAGGGCAACATGAGAGATCCTTCTAGTGATGGAAAGGTTGTATATCTTGATTGTATAACATTGATATCTTGGTGTGGATATTGTACTGTCATTCTGCAAGATGTTACAGTGGGGGAAACTGGGAAATGGGTACACTGAATATCTCCATATTATGTCTTACTATTGCATGTGAACCTACAATTTTCTCAAAACAAAAATTTTCAGTTAAACAGTAATATCCAGTTGGGCATGGTGGTACATGCCTGTAATCCTAGTACTTGGAAGATTGACAAAGGAGGATTGTAGGTCCAAGGATAGCGTCGGCAATGTAATGATAGTCTCAGCAACCTGCGAGACCCTGTTTCAAAACAAAAAATAAAAAGGGCTTCAGTATAGCTTGGAGGTAGAATGCCCCTGGGTTCAATCCCCAGTAAAACACACACACACACACACACACACACACACACACACACTATCCAGAAGCCACCAAATAAACACAAATTATTGAAAATACATGCAATTTTGAATTCCACCTATATGCTATTTGATGTCTTCTACAAGGTATTTAGAAACTGAGAAATTTGATTATAAGATTAAATAATTTATGTTGAATTTTTTATAAAGGTCTGGAACAGGAATGACAGATAGATTGAAGTCAGATGCATTCTTGAGGGGAAGGAGTAGTGTGGTGGCCAGCTAATGTCTGTCAGGTGCCCTCGGGTAGAGAAGTTGCAGCCTATGTGCCACATAATTCCCCTTCTTGAATTTTAAACTGAAGTTTTATCAGTAGTATCTTTGATGGCACCCATAATAGCTTTACTCAAGCTCTAGGGTTTAAAAGCTGCTCAATCTCCAGGGCTGTCACTCTGGCTGTCCCATGTCAAATGTTGAAACTACTGATCTGGCTGTTGAGCTGATGCCCCACTATTATCATTTCCTGGCCCACAAACACATTATGCAGTTCATTGCTCAGGAACATTTTCTCTTTGTTTGAGTTACAAGGATTAGAGGCATTACAGTGTAATCCCTTTGATACATCCAGTCCATTTTGAAATTGATTGTTTTTTATTAAGTCTCCCACTGAGAACCAGCTCACTGACACTGTTGCAGCAGAAGCAGGCAACCCTGATTCATTGCAGAGTGTCTGCACTTCTGCCTTTATGTGTCTCTCTAAACTATCGAATAACAAAAGGCACTTAAATAAATCTACGAGTTAATCAATGTTTCATGTAATTTGAAATAAGGAACTTTAAAGCCTTTCAATAAAAACAGCAAGGGAGGGAGATGAGAACTAGCAGATTAAAGAAAGCAGTGTTTAAGAATTCATATGTATTAAAGGCTCAAGCCACATTGATTCTCAAACCAACTAAAAATGCTAATTCATGTTAGAAAATCAACACACACTTGGTTTGCTACAATTCTTGGAAAGGAGGACATGAGATTGTAAATCAAATTATACATTCAGTGGAGAAGCTGTAATGCTGCTATCATAATAAACTGTCGAGGGGGGAGGCTGTCCACTCCTGAGATCCGCTTTCAGTAGGTGGAATAGACTGAACATTCCCCAGGTGCTAACCACAGAGATGGATGAGTACTTACGCTTTGCTTTCCTCTGTTAGGCATTCCCTGGAGACCGCAGCATCAGGACATGTCTGATGCAGGAAAATGAATGTCATCCTTCACTTCATGTGCTACAGAAATTAGAACGATCAGAGAAAGTCCAAGCATCTCAAGTGCAGTTTTGTATGTGTTGAGAAATAAGTCCACCCACCGAATAATAACAGAACATGTTGTGACCTCAGAAGAATTAGCATCACAGGAAGACCACAGGATGGAAGATGTGTTTCTACACTTAAAAACCAGAAATCATTCAAATGTAAAATTCACAACTTATTCCAATCTATGATTTTTCATTGTAAACCTTATTATTACTTGGCATAAAATCCGTTTTTCCTCTATTAACAAGGATCAGTTCTACTCATTGTATCTTAATTTTCATTGTATCAACTTATTTTCTTATATTCTGAGATAGGATTTAATTCCAGAAGTCTATTTTATAGTCTTATTCTAAAGAACAACAACAATACTGGGCAACTGTTGTTTACGGGCAAAACAATATACTAATTAAAGTGAAATTATTATATGGTGGCCACAGACAGAGTCCTTAGAAATGAATCTAGCCAGGCAAGAATTTGTTCCATGTTCCTGTGTGCAGCGAGATGCGCCTCTTAGAAACAGGAAGATGGAATTCCTCTAAAATAAGTTGCTTGCCAACCTAATAAGAAAATCACCACCTGCTCCTTTCCCTGTATATTTCTCTGAGTGTTTTATTCATTTCTCATGATTATCTGAGCATCCAAATGTTGTAAAACTCATTTCTTTTACTTGGCAAAGTCTATTTCTTTGGGAGATCATCAGTTTTTCAGAATTTTTCCATCTTTATTTTGTAATTAACATTTTCTTCCCTTTTCTTTCTGTATTTGCTGCTTACACTTTGCAATTTGAATGTAATCATTGCCCATATCACTGGACTTGAATTTTTGCATGAAGCATTATGCTAATGGCTCATTATGCTATGAGTCCTGTTCCAGCCCTCCAAGGTAGCTGACAACCTAGTGATAGATAAAGACCCACACACCAGACACAGAAACACAGATGACTGGGGATCTTGCTGCTCAGACAGTAGCTCTCACATTGGAATTCTCACCTGGGAGTTTCTTAGAAAAGTGAGATCTCAAGTCCCTTCCCTCTCCTGTTGAATCTGGCGAGGCATATTAACAACTCCCAGGTGACTGATGCCCAGTGCAGTATGAGGGTTGGGTATGAGGTTGGTGTTGAATGTGAACTGAATATGGAAATAGCCTAAAGTTTGTATTTTTGTGGATCTGATTTTTTAAATGTAGTCCAGAATTCTTTTAACAAGTAAAAATAAGTAAAAAACCATTTTTTTCTTGCTACTAGGAATTGAACCCAGGGGCATTTTACCTCTGAGCTATATCCCAGTCCTGTTTTGTTTTGTTTGTTTGTTTGTTTTTGAAACAAAGTCTCACTAAGTTACCATTCATTGGCCTCAAACTTGTGATCTTCCTGTCTCAGCCTCCCAAGTGCTGGGATTACAAGTGTGCACCACCTCGTACAACAAGATTTGTTTTAATATTCAAATTAGGTATATTTCTAGCCCCCATATGACCCAAGTGGCAATAAATACAGTTGTCCATCAAACCAATCTCTAACAGCTTACTCTTTTTTACCTACTGTGACAAATTAAGGATAAGATAAAACGTATCATTTTAGTCATTTTAAGTGTATCTTTCAATGGCAAATTAAGGATAAGATAAAATGTATCATTTTAGTCATTTTAAGTGTATCTTTCAATGGCAAATTAAGGATAAGATAAAATGTATTGTTTTAGTCATTTTAAGTGTATATTTCAATGGCAAATTAAGGATAAGATAAAATGCATCATTTTAGTCATTTTAAGTGTATCTTTCAATGGCATTAAGTACATTCACATTGTCTCCTACCTTTACCACTATCTCCAGAACTTTATCATCATCACAAACAGAACCTCTGTACCCATTCAACAAAAATGTCCTATTTTCCCTTCCCCACAGTCCCTTATAACCACGGTTCTACTTTCTGTCACTATAAATCTGACTACTATAGGTGGCTTGAGTATAATCGTACAATATCTGTCCTTCTGTGACTGGTTCACTTCATTTAGCATGTTTTCAAGGTTCATTCATGTTGTACCATATATCAGAGTTTCATTCCTTTTTAAGGCTGAATAATATTCCATCATGTGTATATATAACTGTTTGTTTGTTTATATCCATGTGCTGTCACTGTGTGCATGAGGGAGCTATTGGGGGAAACTGTTCCATTTGACTGATTGTTGCTTAAGTATAGCATCACTGCTCAAATCAAGAAAGTCCACTGCAAATTCCATTTACCATTGTGCTGCCGAGTTAGCAAGACTCAGACTTCCTCTGTGGGAAAGAGGAACCTCCCCAGTGCTAAGTATACACTTAAAACTGGCCCAGCTGAGAAGTATACAGTATTCATGCAGCCATAGCCTATTGCTCAGAGACAGCCACTTTCCCCAAAGCACATGAAGGCCCCCTGGGTGGGTAAGAGAAGGTCCCAGTACCAATCAGGACCTCCCAGGACCTGTCTTTCTTCCTACAAACCATGCCCTAGGTGGAATCTAAGAAGCCAGTATGGACCCTGTTCTGTCCACCTTCCCTGTCTCTCTTGGCAACATTTAGTTTCA
Organism: Glis glis; assembly: GCA_004027185.1. Classification (NCBI taxonomy): domain Eukaryota; kingdom Metazoa; phylum Chordata; class Mammalia; order Rodentia; family Gliridae; genus Glis; species Glis glis. The sequence goes on from PVJS01022501.1 coordinate 7,690, forward strand.
GAGAAGCTCATTAGTCTTTTCTTGCTGTCTCTTCTCACTAAGGGCTATAGCCAGTTGCTTGAATCTGTTTTTAAACCCTCAAATAACAAGTGAAAGAACTGGATCTGAAATGTTGCTGTCTCATGATGCCCTGAGTTACAAGTGTTTTTCCAGAATGTGTCTGTCATAACCTCTGTATGGCATGGAGTTTCATAAAGGGACATGGGTACTCCATCTGCCTAGAGAGCTGGAGCCAGGTCCAACTCAATCAAGAAGCCCCATTATATTCATCCAAATCAGAAGCAAATAATTAGTTTACATCCATATGTAACTAAACCATGCCATTCAAGTGACTCTTCCCAGATCAACGGAATCCACCTGAAGGGTTGACAGCTCCTCTTCAAGGTCTCAAAAAGTAAAGCTTATTTTAAATGATTTTTCCAGTCCACAAAAGAACTTGTATCTGTTATATGTATGCATGCACTCATGTTTTGAGATCTGGTGATCTGAGGCCACAAGGATTCTAATTCAAAAAGTAGCCCTCTAAAGGAAAAACTCATCCTGGGGGAAAAGGGAAACAGGCAGGTGAACTTGATTCAAAAACTAAACCTTAGCTATCTCAGGGCCACAGTATTCTGATATGGTATGACCTCTATCTCTGATATCGCACACAAATATCTAAGGACTAAGGAGAAGAGGCATTTTAACCCAAACTGGAGAACTCTATAAGGCCCAAGACCTCCTAAGGCTCTTGGGAAATGCTGTGTGCTGTGTATGTACCAGTATTATCACATGACAGTGTGGTAGTGGGTGGTGTTGCTCCAGCCCTGCAAGGACTGTGGTGAAGTCTTGGAGCCTGGCTGACTTGGGCACCTTGCTGGGCCAGCACCCAGGCTGCAGGGTCCAGAGGAGACATTCAGGTGGAGGTAGTGGGCCTGGTATGACTAACAGTGGTTTCAATGTCCTCCGCACAGGTACTGACACCAGTAGAGATGCTGATGCCAGCTGATGAGGCGTTACATCTAGAAAAATGGAACTCGTGGGGAGGCCATACGGAAGCCATTCCACACAGCTTTGCTGGCCAGGCTCTTTGTTTAAGGATACTGAGGCAGGAGAGTAGAAAGTGGCACATGCTGTGGTGTATCATATAGGATGCTCTTCACTCTTGGAAAATCTCAATGAGATGAGATGAAATTCTAACTCACACTGTCCAAGGGCTCCCATTCATTTTGCCACAAACTTCCTTGGACTTAGGATGTCCATGGACCCTTGAAATAAGGCACATATATGCAAGTTGGAGAATGTTTCTTTAGGATGAACAGATGGTGAGATTTTCGCTTCTTACCTTGTTTCCCAGAAAGGATTTTCTCTTTTTTTTTTTTTTTTTTGCGGTATCGGAGATTGAACGCAGAGGCGTTCTACCTCCACGCTATGCCCTCGGCCCTATTTTTTATGCTTTATTTTGAAACTGGGTCTCACGAGGTTGCAGAGGGCCTCACTAAGGAGAGAGAGAAGCAGAGAGAGACAGAGACAGAGTGAGAGCTGAGGCTGGCCGCGAACCCGGATCCTCCGGTCTCCGCCTCCCAAAGTACTGGGATTACAAGCATGCTCCACCACGCCCGGCAGGATTTTCTCTTTTTAAACTATGCTCTTTGCTATGTTTTTAAGAGTGAAGGGTACTTAAATGTTCACTGCTTTGAAACCTTTACTATTCCTTATAAGTAGGGGTCACAACTTCAAGGGCAATGGGGCAGACAAATAGGTGAACATACTTGAATGTGTGACACATGGGCTGTAGGACAACAGTGTGCGGCTGAGAAAGCACAGGCCCTGTCTAAAGGATGCTACTCTGAAGAAAACAGAACCCAAACCAAAAACTCTGCTTGGCCACATGAAGCCTGTCTATGAGCCATATTAAACCAAGAGGTCATCAGGGTCCTCAGTCTCTCCTCGTTATTCTAATTCTCACCATGTAGACAGTAGACAGAAATCTCCCTCCTCCACACCTGGTGAGATCAACTCTCTTTTCCATGGTTAATGTGGATAAAAACCAAGAGAAGCATATCACCATATCACTCCAATTATCCCGGAGCTGGTCACGCACATTTTCTTTGAATTCTGTGCGTCTACCTAGTCTGCAAATAATCAGCATTGTGATCTCATGGAATAAACCATGCTGGGTAAATGGGAATGTTGGCACCTAACAACAACTGAGCATTCATTTATTGCCAGACACAGCACCAAGGCTTTCCCTTACGCTGCTTCATTTACTCTTCCTGGCTAACCTATTATGTAAGTACTATCATTATCCCAATTTTACAGATGAGAGAACTGAGGCCAGTCACACAAGTGGTAAAGCAGAGATTCCATGACTCCAAAGTCCGTGGTTTTAGTCAAGATGTATGTACTTATGATAAAGCAAGAGTGAGTCAGTGGTTCGAGGATTGGGCAACAGGGTGGAAGGAAAGATCCTGAATGCAGTTAATATTCAACAGGAGGTGGTTGTCTGCCAAGATAAACCTTAGGAGTGTTAAAGAGAGGGTGGGAGCAGTGGATCCACGGGGTCCCAACAGAGCGTGGTGGTGGGAGGGGAAGGACCAGGTTAGGGCTGGGGCATGATCTGATGAGGAGGGGGGATGGAGACTGCATTGAGGCTGAGCTCTTCCACTACATTTTCTCTCCCTTCCCCTTCCTCCTCTCCTCTCCATCTATCCACTTACACAAGTTCCAACTAAGAACAAGTAAACTGAGTAGAATTCCATTGTGTGTATTTCCCACAGTTTTGTAATCCACTCGTCTGTTGATGGACACCTAGGTTGGTTCCATAATTTGGCCACTGTGAATTGTGCTGCTATGAACATGGGTATGCATATATTGCTGTAGTTTTCTAGTTTCAGTCCCTTTGGTATGATACCCAGTAGTGGTATAGCCGGATCATATGGTGGATCCATTCCAAGTTTTCTGAGGAATCCCCACACTGATCTCCATAGTGGTTAAACTAGTATGCAATCCCACCAACAGTGTAGAAGAGTCCCTATTTCCCCACATCCTCGCCAACATTTGTTGTTGTTTGACTTCTTAATGCTTGCCATTCTAATTGGGGTTAGATGAAATCTTAGAGTAGTTTTGATTTGCATCTCCTGGATTGCAAATGATGTTGAACATTTTTTCATGTATCTATTGGCCATTTGTATCTCTTCTTTCGTGAAGTGTCTATTCATTTCAGTTGCCCACTTCTTGATCAGATTGTTTTTTTAGTGTAAAGTCTTTTAAGTTCTTTGTATATCCTATATATTAGACCTCTGTTGGAGGCATAGCTTGCAAAGATCTTCTCCCATAAAGAAGAACAAAATAACATCATTTGCAAGAAAATGGAAGGATCTAGAGAACATTATGTTAAGCGAGATTAGCCAATCACAAAAAAAGAAGGGACATATGTTTTCATTAATATGTGCAACCTAGGGAGTAGTGGGGACACACAAGGGACTCCGGTTGATAATGGAGAACCCTCTGTGGGGCAAGGGAAGTGGTACAAGGGAAGGGGAAGGGCAAGAAAGAAGTGAATCAGTGGAATTACTATCATAAACAATGTGTACATGTGAGAAAATACCAACATCATTCTCGGTACTTCATATGGGTGGGGGGAGGTGGGGGGAACATTAAGAGCTGTGTGCATGTATGTTAACATCAAATAGATATTCATTGTGATCTCCAATGTACCAATAAAAGCATGTTAAAAAAAGAACAAGTAAAGTGAAACTTACAGAGAATACTATATATGTAGACAGGCATGGTACCACATGCCTGTAATCCCAGTGCTTGGGAGGCTGAGAGACGAGGATTGAAGGTTTGAGGCCAACCTCAGCAACATAGGGAGGCCCTCTACTCCTCTGAAAAAGGACTAATATCTAGAATATATAAAGAACTTAAAAAACTTAACACACACAAAACCCAAATAACTCAATCAAAAATGGGCAATTGAGCCAAATAGACACTTCCCTAAGAATAAATACACATGGTCAATAAATATATGAAAAAATGTCCAGCATTATTAGCAATCAGGGAAATGCAAATCAAAACTACACTGAGATTCCATCTAACTCCAGTTATAATGGCAATCATCAAGAATAAAAACAATAATAAATAATGGTGAAGATGTATGGAAATAGGAACTCATACACTGTTGGTAGGAGTGTAAATTAGTACAACCACTATGGAGGTTTCTCCAAAGACTAGGAATGGGACCACCATATGACCCAGCTTTACCATCCCTCAGTAGCTCTCCAAAGAATTAAAATCAAAATACTATAGGAATACAGACATATCCATGTTTATAGCAACACAATTCACAATACCCAACCTATCTGTCCATCAGAAGATGAATGAATAAAGAGAATGTGGTATATACACATAATGCAAATTTACTCAGCCATAAAAACCAAAATTACATTATTTTCAGGAAAATGGATGGAGCTAGAGAATACTGAGATCAGCCAGTCTCAGAAAGTCAAGGCCATATGTTTTCTCTCTTATGTGGAAGCTACAGAGAAAATAGGGAACAAAAGGAACTTCAGATAAACAAGGAGAGAGACCAATAAAATGGTGAAACAGGATGGGGGGAGGGAGATGGAGAGGAGAAAAGGAGGACTGAAGAGGGAATAGTTCAAATAATGTTATGTCCACTACCACTCTCACTCACATGCATGGGGAAGGAGAGGGGGAAGCAGGGGGAGTGGGGAAGGAAATGCACCAAGCACTGGGTGCATGTATGTCTGTATAACTTTGAATCTTACCATGTTGTATAATTACAAGGCACTAATATAAGTTTTTTTAAATAATTAAAAACAAAATAAAAATAAAAAGGGTTGGGGGTGTAGCTCAGTGGTAGAATGCCCCCAGGTTCAATACCCAGCACCACACACACACACACACATACACACACACACACACACATACACACACACACACATACAAAATGTACTGTACAGGCATTTCATATATTTGAAGCATATGTGATTTTTCTCTCTACCTCCTCCAGCCTTGGGTACTTGGCCTCTATAGTTAGGAAAACAGAAAAATATAATCTTCACTTGTGGAGAATAGACCAGTGACTTCCCCCTGAACACCATAACAGAGATATGCTCTAAGGGATGGGTTTGGTGTGTTGTGGCTGCTTCTCTCTGAAGGAAGGGCCTGAAGAACTAGAGTAGATGAAACTCAGCACCCACGGAGTCTTGAGAGACAGCAAAGTGCTCCTTGGCCCCTCTTGTCTCTGGACTTTGTGTTGGGTTGATTTCTTGCACTAACATTTCAGTGACCAGAATATTCCCACACTTCCTAATGTCACCCTGTGATGGTGAATGTTATGTGTCAATTTGGCCAGGCCATAGAACCCAGATACTTGGCCAAACATTATTTTAGATGATTCTGAGCCGGGCGTGGTGGCGCACGCTTGTAATCCCAGTACTTCGGAGGCGGAGACCGGAGGATCCGGGTTCACGGCCAGCCTCAGCTACTTAGTGAGGCCCTCCGCAACTTCATGAGACCCAGTTTCAAAATAAAGTATAAAAAATAGGGCTGGGGGTGTAACTCGGAGGTAGAACGCCCCTGGGTTCAATCCCCGGTACCGCAAAAAAAAAAAAAAGATGATTCTGAGAGAAAATGTTTTAGATGACAGAAAGAGAGAGAGAGAGAGAGAGAGAGAGAGAGAAACTGTGTATGTATCTGTGTGGGTATTACTGGGGATTGAGCCCAAGCGCATTCTACTTCTGAGCTAAACCCCAAGCCCAATTCTATTATTCATTTTGAAATAGGGTCTTGCTGAGAGTCTTGCTAATTTGCTGAAGCTGACTTCGAACCTGCGATTTTTCTATCTCAGCCTCCCGAGTACTGGGATTACTGGTGTGCACCACCAGGCCTGGCTGAGATAAACTTTTTAATCAGAAGATTTTGAGTAAAGTAGATTACCCTCCATACCATGGGTGGGCCTCGTCCAATCAGTTGAACACCTTAATAGAAAAATAGTGCCCTCTTTGGAAGAAGAAGGAATTCTGCCTGCAGAGTGCATGTGAACTTGAACTACAGTTCTTGCCAGGGTCTCTGGTCTGCTGTCCTACCCTGCAGACTTCAGTCTTGCCAGCATCCATAATTGCATGAGCCAAATGCTTAAAATAAATCTTTCTATACACACACATCCTGTTGGTTCTGTTTTCTTAGAGAACTGTGCCTAATGCATGTTGCATTTACTCATTCCAAGATGCACATTTTTCCTCCTTTCTCTAAAATCATAGGTATTTAAAATGACATTGTTTCAAATGAAATATGTTTGTTCCTAGCACTTGGAAGAGTTTTTAACATTCCCCAAACTGGATCTTAATTTGGAGCATGCAGTAGTTTGCCGTATTGAGCTGACCGACTGTAGTGTCACCACCGCCCATGATTTGTGTAGCGTGCGACTTCTCTCCAAGGATCGCAGAGCTCTGTGCAGTTTTAAATAATTGCTTTCCATAACCTCGTCATTCAATTGCCATCTGTAAGCTCTGAAAAAAATGCATTTCCTAACTAGGGAATGCAAAATATGAACCTTATGAAGGAGAAGGAGCCCCAGAGAAATGTTCTGAAAAGGAAGGATGGGAAAAGAGAATGGAGTCCATTTCTCTTTAGGAGACCTCATTTTACTCCTAATGCCCCACTTTCCTGTCAGTATAGGTTTATACCAATTTAGCCAAGGACTGTATCTTCTTTATCCTATTGCAAGTTGTAGTTTGCTTCTCTATCTTACACATTTTCCAAAAATAGTTGGTAACTGGCTAGTACTGCTACGGTGTTTTTGACATAGAACTTTCTTACACACAACTAAGACTTGAAGTTAAGAGTAGGCCTTAGGTCTGTATTTATCCCTGGTGCTTAGCATGTGCACAAACTGTACATGGACAGTTGTCAATATGTGTCATGGAATGTGGAGACCACAAAGTGAAGTATTGGTAAGTGTCCAACACCCAAGGGAGCCCTCCAAACTCACAAGCTCAAGGTCATCAAGTAAGTGAGAGTACTCGTCTCTCATATATAATTTTTATTTTTTAATTTTTTGCTACTGGTGATTGAACCCAGGGGCATTCTACCTCCAAGCTATACCCCCAGCCTTTTTCTTAATATTTTGTTTTGGAACAGGATCTTGCTAAGTTACTAAGAGTCTCCTTCATTGCTAAGGCTGTCCTTGAACCTGCGATCCTCCTGTCTCAGCCTCCCAGGAAGTGGGATTACAGGCGTGTACCAACACACCTGGCTCTTTTATGTATTTATACATTAAATTAGCCCTTATATTCTAGAGGTGTGTGTGTGTGTGTGTTTAAGAGCAAGAGAGAGGGAAAGAGAGAAGTTCAGTGAATGAGATTGTCTGTTCTGGGTTGTGAATCCCTTGAAGATGGCTTAGTCAACACAGCATAGGTTTAGTATCACTGGTCTGAATACTGCTTTGCCAGATGCAGGCTGTGGGACTTGGGATAATTACTTAATTTTTCTAAATCTCCAGCTTCTTTACTTGGAAAACGAACATTATGATATTTGCATTGAAGAGTTTTGTGAGGCTTAAAGGTAATTTTTTTAAAGAAACGGGCACTTAATATTGTTACAGAAATGGTAGCCTCATCCATCTGTCACCTCTCCTGCTATAGCACTAGGCATTGTGCCTTGTGCTGGGAAGAGACTCTGTCATGTTTATTGAATGAATCACAAAGAAGTGTCTTGGAAACACACACATGTAGTTTTTGGCTTTCTATACAGCATGCACTAAATTTTATGGCCTGACTCTTATGAGTACAAAGAATCATTCATGATGCGATCCTTTTTTATCCCAAATGTTCAATATTTCCAACTGAGGGGCTGTCGGCTCCATTGTTGAAGGGCTGTCGGCTCATGTTCTAATCTCTCTCCTTTTTTCTTAAATGAAACAACATTTTTTTTTCTTAAATGAAACAACAACCCCAAACCAAACAAACCAAACTACAAATGATTCAGTTCAGCGATGGGTCTCGTATCAAGTGTATGGTGTTATGAGTTTGAATTTTCACATAGGAAACCAAGATGTTCCTTCCTAGTTTTTGAGAGATAAAACCACAACACAGACATCTTAATGCCAAAACTATTTCCCCTCTCACTTCTTCCTTTTCTTGCCTTTCCCCTGTCTTCTCCCTACCCACCATCTGTTTATTTGGGAGATCAATGAATGAGTCATCCGGCAGGGGAAAGAACTCTGGATGCCACGTTACTTCAAGCCACATCTGAAATGAATTGGAAGATTAAAAGGCGACATAATAGCATCAGTCGGTATGCGTGCTATTCTTGCTGAAAGATGATCAGATGCCAGAAGGGTCCCTCGTAACACACTGTCCCAGGAACTTTCAAATCTGGCATCCGCACGTATGGCTTCCTTTAGATAAATTTTGCGTCAGATTACGGTAGCATTTAGGCAGAGAATCCCAACGAATAGCTGAAGAATGTATCAAAATCAAGTTTCAGGGTAACCAGGAGAAGAGCAACGCATAGGGAGACTGGAAACTGAAAGCAGGGAGAAGATAGGAAGGGAGAGGGAGGGAGGGAGGAAGGAAGGCAAGATGGTTGGATTTAGGGCCTAATTACTTCAAAAGCTTGGGTCAAATTTCAACTGTAATCTGTGAAAACTGAGTGGACGCTGGAATCCAAACAGGCATTGGTTTACTCAGGGAACCATCCTGACCAGTACTCCCTGCCATGGGATGTTCTAGATACAAGGACAGAACTCTGTAACTCCTAAAGGTCACTTTCCAGTGGAGAAAGATACAGCAAACGCAAACAATTAATGTCATCAATCAATAAATAATAAGGTACATTGAAAGAGAAAAAGAAGGGCTATAGAAGGACAATCAGAATAAAAAGGATCGTGTCACATAGAAGTTTCAGTTTAAATGGTAGTCTTAACCAGGTGTGGTGGTGCATGCTTGCAATCCCAGTACTTGGGAGGCTGAGACAGGAGGATCACAGGTTCTCAGTCAACCTCAGCAACTTAGTGAGACCCTGTTTCAAAATAAAAAATAAAATAGGGCTTGGGTGTACCTCAGAGGTAGAATGCCCCTGGGTTCAACCCCCAGCACCAAAATAAATAAATAAATAAATAAATAAATAAATAAATAATAAATGGTGTAGTCTTAACATGAAGATTACTTAAATACCAGTAATTCACCAGATAATGGAAGAGTTACATAAGTGAATGGAAATGCTTTTTTAATCTGACATCAAGAGAAGAATTTTATGACAGTTTGTACAAAGAGATAACCACATTTTTAATCAAACTTAACTAAAATATTTACTATGTATATAATACCGGAGAAGCTCTTGAAAACATTTCACACAGTCACTTGTTTATGTGCATCTTTAGTAAAGCACTCTGCTACAACAACGAGCACAGGTATGTGGATTTTAGTTGCTGTAAGGTCAAAGTCCTGTGCAAACTGTCTTCATCTCATCGTTGGTCATGTGACTGGTACTATTATCCCTCTTTTATAGCCCGGGACATTGAGGTCAATGTAGCTGAGCACAATGAGTCAGTGCATGGAGTGATGGGGAATGCGTGTCCTGGGAAGCATGCAGATGACTTCATTGCGTGTGGGTTTGGCCATGTAAGAAGTTAAATTATCTCAGCGATTCTGTGAACTTGGCTTCGTTCATAATTATCCCTCTTCCTGCTGTCCCAGCCAGGGTACAGCCAGCTGTCCCAAAAGACCTGGTTACTGAGTACTCTGTGAGAGCTGAGGATGAGTGCAAAGGCCTTCAAGATACACTAAGAGTGTTCAGAGTGTCTCGGGCTACAAAGTTTCCTAGTGAAGGAATTCAGAAAAAGGCTACGTGCTGCCAAACTGGGTAAGGTCCTGATTTTGTTTGATTTCTTTTTTCCTCTTAAAAAAAGTGCCTTTTTGGCTCTCACTTCATAGAAAAAAATGACAAAGTCTCTACAGTAAGTTCCTTATCTCCTTTGACTTTCTAAATTTTAAGAACATGATTAATGCAGCCAGGCATGGTGGTGCATGACTATAATCCCAGTACTTGGAAGGCTGAAATAGGAGGATCGCAGGTTCAAGGCCAGCCTTAGCAATTTAGTGAGAACCTCAGCAATTTAGCGAGACCCTGTTTCAAAATAAAAATAAAATGGGCTGGGGGGATAGTTCAGAAGCAGAATGTCCCTGGGTTCAACCTCCAGTACCATATATATATATATATATATATATGGTTAATACTACCTAGCTCAGCTAATGAACTCATTGATTACACTTGGCAAGTGACAGTGATGGCAGTAACCCCCCAAAACAAAGATGACTTCTTTAAATTTAGGATTCAAGATAAAATTGGGAAATTCATCAGGAAAGGTTCATGAAGCTCTTTAGGTTGTCCCAAGACATAATTTCAAATTTGTGACCAAAAGAGAATGCAGCTAAATATTTATTTTATATCATTTAATCATTTTGAAAGTTTTCCAAGTTACTACAGATTAAACTTAAAGCAGGATACTGTGCTAATCAACACTTAAATGTTAATGTGGCCCCGCCAACGGGTTTCCATGAAGCCCTTTTCATTTGAGTTTTCCTGCCATTTTCTCATTTGTGAAATAACTATAAGGTGCAACGCTGTTAACCCACTGGCTGGTTGGAGAATTATGTCCACATATTTAAACACACACACACACACACACACACACACACAAAGCCTAACTATCCAGGGACAAAGGACATTGAATATTTAAACTTCTTTTGCCTAAGGCTTCTTAATATGCCCACTGTCACTCCATTAGTGATCATTTCCTTCTCTTAAAAGGTATTAGGAATAGCTGGGCGTGGTGGCTCACCCTTGTGATCTCAGTACTTGGGAGGCTGAAACAGGAGGATTGCAGGTTCAAGGTTAGCCTCAGCAATTTAGTGAGATCCTGTTGGAAAATAACAAATAAAAAGGGCTGGAGGTATAGTTCAGAGGTAGAATTCCCCCTGGGTTCAATCCCCAGTACAAAAAAAAAAATGGTGTTAGGATTAAAAACAAAACAAAATCATGAATTTCAAAATAAATGATTCCTCTCTCTCCTTGACCCTAAAACCTAACCAGTGACTGATCGGAGCTCATCAAGCCAACCTGAGGTGGGGTTAATTGATGAGAGCGTCGGTGTGTGGCCAGGTGTGTGGATTTTGACCCTCTTCCAGAAACATGTGAAGGACCTAAACGGTGGCCTTGTCTGGTTTGAGAGAAAATAAATTTGTTTTCCTATGGCCACTGTGACCTCTGGCAGTCTAATCTCTCCACTGTGTTACAGCAAGAAGCCTGACATCGGGCTCTGAATAACTACAGGAGACCACCAGAAGGAAACTTGAACTGGTGAGAAGACTGGAGCTGCATCCGTCCAGGAAACTCGTAACCAGCTGGCATCACCTGCGCTCTGGAAGTTCTGAGGACTTCCATTTGGCTTCTAGAAACAATTTCAAGATGTTAATTCTGACTTAAAAATCGTCTGTGTTTTGGATGCTGGTTACCTTAGAAATCAGCTTTCAGGCTATATAGCTAAAGAGTTCCCAAATTTACACCTTAGACACCCAGAAGCAGCACCCTCCCATGCAGAGCCAAGATGGCAAAAAAATTAATGGCTGCCATAATCTAACAGAATCCTACTTTGTAAATTAAAACTTTTTCTTCCCTGGCTTCCCTTACTGAGCAGAAATACCAATGTGGAGGAGGTAGCACTGTAGAGTCTAGCATCAACAGCTTAATATCCTTGCATGGTAAAACATTTAAAACCTGATTTTTAAAAAATTCAATAATAAATTCTAGTGTATCTTTTAATAAGATTCCTGATTATGACCCCATTCCACATATTTATTTGTATTAGATCATATAGTTAAACCATTATTTCTTTGGCAAGCATATATTCCCATGAGCAATAAAATGTGAATAAATTAGTTGTCATCATCTATAAATACATTTTGCTTAAAATCTGCCTTTTCTTAATACCAGGTTTTAGAGTTTGGCAGATTTTTTAAACTCTATTGTGAGATTGACTAAACCTGCATACACTTGTACATTTTCTACTATATCCTAATAGCTCAACCGTCATTTAGTTTTCCAAAAAATTCTGGACATTCTCTGCTCCAAAGTAAATAGTTGAGGTTGGTAATTTACCAGAAGCATCCCCTAGAATGAGCAGCATTCTCAGTGCTCCCTGCTCCTCCTTCACTATCCTAGAGTGTTTGGGGACTGTTCTGTAAACTTCCTTTCACCTGCAGGCTGTCTTCCTAGTTTGTTGTTGCTGTTGTTGTTGTTTGTTTTGTTTTGTTTTTCAAAAAGAAGAAAACAGAAGCAAAAGGAAGAGGAGCAGGGGGAGGGAAGGAGGGAGGGCAAGGGGAGGTACTGGGGAATAAATTTGACTGAATTACATATATGCATGTATGAATATATAATGACAAAACCCACAATTATGTATAATCATAATGTACCATTTAATAAAGAAAACAGAAGCAGAATGCTTAAAGAACTTGACCGAAGACCATTCAACAAACTAATAATAGAGGTAGGATTAGCACACTGCATCCCATGCAGAAAGCTTTTTCTTTATGTGCATTTCTCTACCAACCAATTTAACCTGTATCCTCTCAGCAGAGACATGGATCTCAGAAGACAAACTATGCTTGCTGTTTCCATTAAAACAAGCTTATAGAGCACAACTATGAGGCCATATAAAAGGACTAGATGTCAGTAGAACGAGGATGATTCAAGATTTAAGTCCAAGTAAATGTGCATCACTGTTTGAAATGGGGCAGTTAATGACAACTTAATGCTCTTGCACTGGGATCAAAAGCAGACTGCTGCGCTGAGGTGCTCGATGACCAACAGTTACTTGCTCTTTTTCATAAGCTCACCAACACAGTCACTAGCATAAGAAGTAAAGATTGTTAGCAACGCCTAACCACCTAATTGCCCAAGTAACCGTCCTCTCTTTTACGGGCCTCATTGTCTTGAGTATAGAGGAAATGGCACACCAGTGGGGCTGTAATCTATTATCTGTCACCACTAAGAGCACTGATGTGTTGTGACATCAGGGGAGAGAAAGGCCAGAGAGGCGGACCCAGGGAGACTCATCTGATAAAGGCTGCCAGACACCAAGGTCAGCTTCCCCAGAGATGACGACTCACGTATGGGTACACACCCAGGATGGGGCTGTGGGTTGAGAAGGGAAAGAAGGAAAGGAAAAGGCTTGATAGAACAGCCTAAGTAGCTTAAGTAGTGGGCAAAGGGTGATTGATGCTGTTAGATTGTTTTACCTTGAGGGCAGTCTCCTTGTCCAGGTCCACATGACTGTCGCCTTTATGAATCAGTTATCCCAAAGGTTATTGACTGTAGAGGGCAGAACAAGATGAATCCACAGGCGGCCCCTCGGTGGGCATAGGACGGCAGGCCGGTAGCTTTATCAGAGGTGCGCTGTCTTCTCTCACTAGAATCGCGCACATAAATGTGAACGCAAAGTGAGCTGCACTTGTAACGTTGTGTACTAACGCCAACCTGGCTGCCAAGTATGGGGAAAACAGCTTTTTGTTTGCTTGTTTTGAGACCTAGAACTTGTAGCTGTTGGCTTTTATGATTAAGACATCAATTTTGAGAAAATCCTTTAATTGTTAAGCTTTTTTAAAACCTTAATGCCTGGATATCACTCAAAAGGCTTTCTTACCTCCTTTCTCCTCTCACCTGTAAAATGTCAGCTCCACAGTTATGCCAGGATCCAGCGCACAGCTAACTAGAAAGATCATAAAACCATATGGCCAGAAACACTAAAATTAAATAGTTCCTTTTCCCCCCATAAGCTAGAGACTAGTGTAAACTTGTATAAAGCATAGACTTAAAATTAAGTTTCCAATAACCCTGGAATTAGTCAACAAAAATAGAGGAGGAAAGATAGTGAACAAATCATGTTTTCCAAACCTTTGGTTTTACAGAAAGCTTTTTAAAAAATATTCTGTAATAAAATGTTTTAAGAACCTAAATTGGAAAAAATAAAAATGTATGAAATGTGACACTTTTTTGATAGAAATTAGAAATATAGGTAGATATTAGATGGTGTGCCAAGTAAAAATATTCTGATTGGACCCCAGGAGACCCAGACATGAACTTCAGACACTTAGCATATTTTTTAAATAGTATCAAAAACTGTGTCTTTTTGTGAAGCTGTCTTCCATTGGATTCTGAAATGGGTCCACAACACATAACAAAGCTTTAAAACCGCTGACTCAAAGGACATGTCTTACATAATTCAGTAGCCAGTAATACTTTGCTTTTTAAAATGACTTTTCCAACTTAAGGTTGTTACACTTGCTCAACTAACAAGGCATTATCTCAAACTTTTGTAATATTTGGTCTATGTACTCATTGCAGAATGCAAATTCCTTTTCATCATTCCTTCCTTGTACTGAAAAAAAGGAAAGAAGTGTCTCACAGGGGAAAAAAAAGACTATTTAAAATAAGAATGGAATTAGAACCTTGGTGGATTTATTTAAAAATCAAAACAAAAAGGCATCTATACTGCCTTATTTTATTATTATAAATTCCAAACCAGTTTCATTCTGTTCACTCTGTTTGAGACAGAAAAAGAAATCTTCCTCTGAATTTTAAAGGTATTCATAAGAACTTTAAGTATTTTATAAAAATTTACTTGTCAATATGTTTCATGATTTGGACACTAAATAGTTATTTTTAAACTGTAGAGACTTTCTTTACTTTAAATAAGAAGAGCATTTTTTTTCATTTCCAGAGGAATCTCATCAAAAATTTAATAGCTTCTCTTCTTTACTGGCTAGGAAGATGAGCAAAGGCTTAGATATTTTTTGTTTATCCAAAATTTTTCTTCTCCAGACTTCTCTTCATCTAAAAACTTCCTTATTATGGTGATAAAAAAGGTTTTTACAAAGCATATGGACAATCCAAAGTTCTCTACACAATAGCAGATTTTCTCAACACAAACAGGAATAAATGCTCAAGTATCAATATGCATCATGCAGATGAAAGTAGAAAGCCTCATCCTTTGACACTTTATTCAACCTGTTTATTAACTTCATATAAACACAATTCAAGAGATGTTTCAGCAAAGCCACAGACTTGTGATATTGAAGGCTTATATTTATGTAAATTCTGATTAAGTACAGTAAAGTTTTAAAAGTTAACTACAGACTTGCTTAACTAAAACATTATCTCAAACTATCATGCTATTTGGCCTTTGCACACATTATGTCCCAGTTCACCATAAATGAACTCCAAAATCAAAAGAGAAAAGATAACACAGGAGGAAAGGAAAGGATGTTTGAGCATTCACTTTTTTAATTGAGTTTTTAAGGATTATTGCTTTTCTATATAATATTATCCTGTGCAACAATATCCAAACTGCTTTCTCTTGATATTCAACATTTTGAAGATTTTATCCTAACAATTACATGTCTGACCTTGCTTCCCAATTTAGCAATGAGCTTAAGGTCACACATTGGCTTTGGGAAGGGACAAACCTGAATTCAAGCCCCAGTTCCACCATTTTCCAACCAAGTGACCAAAGCCTTTGTTTAACGTTTCTAAGCCTTAGGGTTCTCATTTATGAAATGTATATTGTCTTGTTTAATATTCCCAGCAACCTGACTGATCTTCACTGAGTTTCAGTGAAGATCCAATTGGCTCATCTAAATCCAGCTATATCAGCCATTGTAACTCAAATATATCTACATAAATGCTGTGCTCCCGCCTGGTTGTTTACTCATTCTTTGCTAACATGTATTCTGTCTCACCTCTATGTCTTCTCAGAGTATGTCATGTATCCAGATGCCACACAAACATTGAGTCTCTTCAATATTCCTTCCCTTAGAATTTTTTAAACTTCCTTATCAGATAATTATTGACTACACATAGAATTTGATAGCTAAGTCTCCATTATCTATCTGTTATATATTTGTAACCTAAATTATTACTTATACTATTTCAATATTTCGTGGTTTATGATGGCATGTATTTATATTCAGTATTCCAAATCAGACAGTAAATTCTTTAAGGCCAAGTATTATCTTACATCTTTTTCTATTATCCATAATACCTACCAGAATGTCTTTACCCTTGTATGTATTATATAATGAGGATTTAATTCTAAATCTGTAGCAGAGAGAGACAGACTAAAATTATCTCATATGTTTACTTCTACAAAACCCAGGTCTGTAGCATTGAGCTATACCACCTGATTTAGAGGTATGAGAAGTTATAGCCAGTTGTGTGCTGGAGCCAGATCATCTCTTTTGCAACCGTCGAGTGTTTATATTCTTTCCCCAACTCTGCATGCATTGATGTCTCATTGGGTGCTTGAAATATGCCAATCTTGTGAGTATTTATACTGTGGGGATTGGCAAACACTACCAAACAGGGATTTTTCATTTTTTTCTTTCCTTCTTTCCTTACTTCCCTCCTTCCTCCCTTCCTTCTTTTTCTTTTGCGCTTATAACTTTTTTTGGAAAACCAGTTATTATACATGTACCAGCATACCACAAAGATACATTTAGATTTAACTAAAGGATAGATCTAGATTTAAAGACATCTTAAACTTGTACAAACTCAGATAATCTGTGCTTCTCTACCAGAATCAAGGGGCATTCTGTGCGTATAGAAATAGTATATTCATATTATTAGTGAAGGGAATCATAATTTTCATTTGAACATTAATTTCCCTTGCAAGTGATCTTGATAGTCATCAGATAGTAATTCATTTGTATCATGAAGCTATGGTCTTAGTAGTTATTTTCCAAGGATTTAATAATGCATATATAACACTCACTCTTAAACTATAAGCTCTTGGGAGGAATTCATTTGACTAAAGACAAGTGTCAATCTAGGGCTCTATTAATGGATGTGCTGCGCTTAGAGTAGTCACTACAGGAAAACATATATCCATTTACTGCTTGATTTTAAAATCTAACATTTTTAAAGATGAGAGGAATTTATAAAAAGGAGAATATATTCCCAAAAGTAAATAATTATCAAAGCACAAGTATACTCTGAGCCTTGGAGATGGCAGATAAAGATTTTAACAGCTATTTTTGGTTTGGGTTTTTTCTTTTTGGTATGTGTCTCTATTTATCATCTGTTCAGTAATCAAGTATCAATTTTTTAAAGATCCCATTGTCTGCATTAGATCAACAATACAATCCTTGAGAAAATTTATATTCCTTTTGTAAAGCCATGAGTTTGACTTTCTTTTTTTTTTAAACGCATCTCCAATTCTGGCCCCAGGGTCAGCCTGGGCCTTAGTACATTGCAACTGCATCCAGAAGAAGCATTCTTTTTTTTTTTTCTTTTTTCTTTTTTTTATGGTACTAGAGATTGAACCCAGGGACATTTTACCTCCAAGCTATACTTCCAGCCCTTTTTATTTTTTTCTTTTGAGACAGTGTCTCGCTAAGTTGCTGAGGGTCTCACTAAGTTGTTGAGGCTGGCCTCGAACTTGCGGTCCTCCAGCAGAAGCATTCTTTAGGTCAATGGCGAGAAAGAGGGGGCAGGCACATTAGTAAAATCTTGGTTTGCACGTGTTATGTTTTTCTGCCATGAAAAAGTTTCTTCTGAAGACATACAAAACACCGCTGAAGATGAGAATATTGCACCACACCAAAATCACATACTGAAAGTCCAGTGAGCCATCAAATACACTCAGGACAAGACTTTATTATATGTGAGCAGAGAAATTCATCTCCTATTTCAGGAAAACCAGAAACTTTCTCTTACCACAGAGTCAAAGCAATAAATCACCTCAACCAGGAAGTCAAGGGAGAGCTGAATCCCCAGTATACAAAGGCGACAGACAGATGTGGGGTCTGATTACTTTGCAATGAACCAAACTTAATGGTCGAATTTCCTCAAAATTACAACTTCACAGGATTGGGGCCCTGGAGTATTTCTGGAGCCCCTGCCAGGGCCCGTGTGCCTCGAGCTCGCCTCCTTCGCCCCAGCTGCCTGCAGACAGAGGGCATCTAGGAGCTAATCCTTCTCTGTTCAAGTGGAAACCAGCAGGTGGTATAGAACTAACTGCAAGGAGTCCATTGAGGGGCTCACCCAGATGTTAACAGAAGAAACTGCAGAATGTTTTGAGACAGGAATTGTGCATCTCTGGAACAGATTTTGTGACAGGAACAAACATTCCAAGCATTTGCCTTCTGTGGGATCACTAGGACCCACCCGCTCACGTTCTAAATGAGGAGCATATCCACTACGGGACATCTAAATAGAGACCCAAGATTATGGTGCTTACTGGGGCAAAGCAGCAAGGAAAAACATCCAAACTAAAAAGGCAGTTTACTCTGTAAACAGTAATTTTAAATTGACATTTGACTTCAGATAAGTTGAAACATCTGAGCCTGAATTACATGCCCAATTAAAACATATATATAAAGCATCGTTTGGGGTTGCGAAGCTTCCTGGGATGGTGTGGTAACGTAAGTGTATTCTTGACACAGACCTACTCCTAATCATGTCTCTTTTGTGTTTGGAACACTTCAGTTGTCCCCTGTTATACCGTAGGTTGAAGTCCAATGCCTCAGCACAGTGTGCAGAGCCTTAATGATCCCTTTTCCTGCCTCCCGTTTCAGTCCCAGTCATCCCTGGACGCTCTCTGCACCATTTGACACTGCTTCCCAAGCTCTTATTTCCAGGGTTTTACACAGCTGTTCTATACCTGAAGCTCCGGCTCATTCCTATATATTTCTGAGAGCCTCAGCTTAGCTTTCTCTTTCTAGGAAGCCTTTGCTGACTCCTGAAGTCATGGTTAGCTTCTCCACACCATTAGGTACTTTGTTCATGTAATGCTTAATGTATTTTAAGAGCCTCTATCAGCCGGGCGTGGTGGCGCACGCTTGTAATCCCAGTACTTTGGGAGGCAGAGACCGGAGGATCCGGGTTCGTGACCAGCCTCAGCTCTCTCTCTCTCTCTCTCTCTCTCTCTCTCTCTCCCTCTGTCTCTCTCTCTCTCTCTCTCTCTCTCTCTCTTTCTCTCTACTTAGTGAGGCCCTCCGCAACTTCGTGAGACCCAGTTTCAAAATAAAGTATAAAAAATAGGGCCGGGGGTGTAGCGCGGAGATAGAATGCCCCTGCGTTCAATATCCGGTACCGCAAAAAAAAAGAGCCTGTATCCTTGACTCTATCTACTAATAAGCAGTCAGCTTCCTAAGGGCAGGGACTCCATTTTGTTCATGCTGACTCCTCAACCTGCTGCCTTGCATAGTGAGTTGTCAACAATCATTTGCTTACTAAATGTATAATTTAAGCTCTATAATACTGTGCCATTAAAATTAGTGACCACAAGTACCAGAGTGGGTGGAGTCATTGCAGGGAAATTCATGATGGAAGAGAACCTGTCCTATCCACCATCATGGGTCTCAGCACAAACATCATACATGACACATGGGGAATGCTCAATAAACATTTATTGAAAAAAAATTTACCCTATTGGAAAGCATTCAGAGTACAAGACACCCTCCTGACATAGTGTTCAACAGGATATTAATATTAATATCGTATAAATGTTAAGCATTTGTATATTTTTAAATCATAATAACATAGGGGAAAATTACCATTCTTGTTGTAGAACCATTACAAATTTCAATATTAATATCTTTGACTATTATAGATTGCCTTAGTTCATTTTCAGTTGCTATAACTGGATACCAAAGACTGAGTATTTACAAAGAATAAAGGTTTATTCAGCTCACAATTCTAGAGGCCAAGAGGTCCAGGCTTGAGGGGCCATATGTGGGCAAGGCCTTCTTGCTGGTGGGACTCTGAAGGGTCCAAAGGAGTGCAGGGCATCACCTGGAGAGATGGGCACATACAAGAGACAGAGCCAAACTGGCTTTTATCATAAACCCACTCTGGAGAAAACCCATTGACCCATTCATCCATGAATAGATTAATCTATTCATAAAGGTCCTCAGATTAATCTATTCATAATTAGTCCTCATGACCTAATCACCTCTTGAAGGTCCCACCTGGCTCCTCCTCTTAGTATTTCACAATGCAGGTGAAACTTCAACATGAGTTTTGGTGGGGAAATTTGAATGACAGCATAGATCAAGAATTTCTCCCTTCTCAAGTATTCGCTGGTAGAAACATTTCCTAGTCCACTGAGTAGTATTTTCAAGTTGCATCTTGGAGTTTCAGTAATACTTAGTCTCCTTGGAATGTGTTATTCCCTTCTAGAGTTTGGATCTGGAGGCCCATGTGTTAAACACTTAGTCCCCAGCTTGGTGATTGGAAACTTTCATATGTGGGGCCTGCTGGGAGGTCTTCTAGGGGTTGAGGGTGTGCTCTCGAATGGGATATTGGGACCCTGGCCACTCTGCTTTCTCTGATTCACAGCCCAGCCATGCCTCCCTGTCATGCTCCACTCAGCACTCCTTGTCATAATGGCCTGCGCTGCCACAGACCCGAAAGCAACAGGGCCAACAAACCAAGAGCTGAAACCTCCAAAACTCTGTCAGTCAAAATTTAAAACACCTTTTTTATTTATAAGTTGATTATCTTGGGTATTTGTTATAGTAACAGAATGCTGACTAACACATTCTCCACAAAAGTATTCCTTGGCCCCAGTAGAAATACAATTGTGTTTCTGTTTTCCTCAAAGAGAAAGACAGAGAGAGAAAGTATTTGCATATATTCTCGCCTAGACAACGTTTGGAGGAAATCAAAACAGGTAATTGGAAGAGTATTCAAGGGATGATCTGGTTCAGCAGGAGGCTCAAGAACAAATGGTTTCTTATAAGTGTGGAGTAATATCTCATTGTTATTTCAATTTGCAATTCCCTAATGACATAATAGGTCGAACATTTTTTCCTGTGCTTGTTTGCTATCTGTATGTCTTCTTTCTTTTTCATTAAAATTTATTTTTATTTTTCTTTTAATAAAAAGAATGGATGGTTTCTTCCTCCTTTTAAAGGAAAACTATTTGATTAGTCTACTGCAAATAGCTGAATACATTTTTACAAATAGCACTAGCCTATACATACGTATATCACTCACAGAGTCATACCTCTATCAACTATGCAAACAACTTGCATAACTAATATAAATGGCAAAAACATTCTTATCTATATCATCAAGAATCAAGTTGCATTTGCATAGACTCATGGTAATCACATTACAGTGACATAAATTGTGCCTTCCACCACTTCCCAGCCCTATCCCTAACATTTCAGTAAAAGAATCTCTTTTTTACATCCTTAGATCAAGAAAATGTCTTTGGTCAGACTGAATATTGTGCTACAAATTATGTTACTATGAAAATACACCCCTATTTTATTTTTAGTAAAGGAAGAAAACAATGGAAATTATATGGAGTTTGGTTTTCATCTAGAGAGGTGATTAAAGATCTTGTATTAAGAAAAACAAACAAAGCACAAAGTTGGTAAAGTTTGTTTTCACATTTCACTTTTCTCTTGCACAAGAATCCCCTTCATTTCTATAGCTCCTCATTTGGGTCTCCCTTCCAGAAACTTTATTTTCTCTGTGTGTACTCAGAAATCAGCAAAGACAGTAACATCAGAGATGGCATTTGAGTGGCTCAGATTTGTAGACAGAGTGACAGGAGCTGCAGCCGGAAGCTCCCACGTGGTGGCTTGGAGAATGTGGCATTTCCATTCAATCTCCTCAACAACAAGAAAGGTGAGCCAGTGGTAGCTGGGCATGTTAAGTGGGTGGTAAGAGAAGAGTTTCAGGAAAAGCAGAGTGAGTGCTTGCCTTAGTGTATCCAGACTGCTGGAGGCTAGGAAGTCCAAGATGGAGGCACCAGCAGGTCAGTTTGGTAGGGGCCCACTTCCTGGATTATAGACGGATCTGTCTAACTGTGCCTTCCCCCTGGGGGAACGCATTAGCAGGCCCTCTGTAGTCTGTTTCATGAGATGACTAATCCCATTCATGCAGGAGGAGCCCTCGTGACAAAGGCCCTGCGTCTAACCACCATCACCTCGGGGGTTATGTTTCAACATAGAAATTTTGAGGAAACTCAAGAATTCAGACCATAGCAGTGATACTGGTTATGTGTTTTGTGTTGGGTTATGTGTCAAGAACAGGGCCCTACATTCAGAGTCAGAGATTCCAAAGAATAGACAAGAATAAGGGATGGTCCTAGACCAAGGGGAAATGGGGGTACCAGAAAGATAGCTAGAGCAGAGCCTTGAAAACAAAGATCAAGGTTTGAGTAGGTTTTCAAGCTGAGCCTGGGTCAGCACTGGATAACTGCTGAGTAGATACTGAGCCACTGAGTGTTGGTCTAAATGGCTCATGAAGATGATGAAAAAGGGTATACTGAGCCTCAAAGTAGTTTGAAAAATACCAGATTTGTCATGGAGGGAGAGAATAGAGGCTTAAAACTGACTTCTGGACCTTTCTCTACTCTTGTGATATCCATCAGAACTTCCTGTCCTGACCCCAGAGCTTTGCTTTTACATAAATTAACTCTTTCTGTTTACATGATCTTTTTTTTTTTTTTTTGCGTACCGGGGATTGAGCCCAGGGGCATTTTACCTCTGCGCTACACCCCCAGCCCTACTTTTTTATACTGTATTTTGAAACCAGGTCTCACGAAGTTGCGGAGGGCCTCACTAAGTAGAGAGAGAGAGAGAGAGACAGGGAGGGAGAGAGAGAGAGAGAGAGCTACTTTTTTATACTGTATTTTTAAACCAGGTCTCACGAAGTTGCAGAGGGCCTCACTAAGTAGAGAGAGAGAGA